>CP135538.1:687761-736629 GCA_032402905.1 Khaya senegalensis | reverse complement strand
TGAAGAACTCATCTTCCTTATAAATGGTACTCTTGACTTCAGATATGAAAGAAACTGGTCGCCATGGTCGAGCCAACTTGTGGTTGTCATTTTGTGGGCAACATTAATGAATAAACCAAGTTGTAGCAGTAAACTCCGTCCATCAGACCCCACAACTGAAGGACAAGTAAATTTCAACAAGATTCTTTCATGATCTGAATTTTATGTTACTCTCTCTTATTTAACGTTGTAAAATTTACACATAAGGTTAATCTCTAAGTTATCATAGAGTAAAACATTGACTTATGTAGTCAATGGCTTCTGACCTACCCATTCACGAGGCTGTAATCGACAGCTAAGTAATGAAATGTGAAACTGGTAGCTGTCTTTCCTTGGCACCAGAGCTTAGAAAATGGCGAACCGGAAATACTTACTGCTCTCCTTCCTTTCCTTGATTATGCTCATCCTCTCGATTGACCCCTCAGAATCTAAAGATACAGTGAAAGTGGGTGTAGTTCTAGACTTGAATTCCCCTGTGGGGAGTTTAGCCAAGAAGTATTTGTCAATGGCACTCTCCGATTTCTATGCTGTGAACTCCAATTATCGAACAAGACTGAATCTCCTGGCCAGAGATTCTCAGAAAGATGCCGTTCTTGCTGCATCTGCAGGTAAATTAATATCTCTGTACACTCACATGCATTCATGTGTTTCTATTTCTAGTAGTTATTATAATTTCATAAAATATTGCTTGAATTATCATAATCTAATTTCCTTAAATCAATTTTACTTTTTGACATCGGCAAATAAGATTATAGGATCTGTAAAATATTATTTCTGATGGATAGTAAGAACAACGAAAATACATGTGCTATTCGAAACTGAAATGCATATTTCACTTTATTTTACAAGTCTATGGTTATAGAGAAAATTCAAATGCTAAAAAAGATAATAATGCATAGTATAATAACGGGGATTCGCTTTTTAAAGTATTATTGATTTAATTTGATAAATTTTGATATTTTTAATATTTTAATTATTATCATATAAATAAGAGAAAGAATCAATAATTATTTAATTTTATACAATTTTTTATACTATTTATCAAACGTTATATAAATATATTTTTAATTATTAAAATTAAATATAATTATAATTAATATATTATAATTAATGTATGTGTTAGATTTAATATTAATTATTAAAAATATATTAATCTAATTGTTAAAAAATTATATAAAATTAAAAAAATTTCAATCTTTTTCTTATAAATAAATATTTGAAGGATATTCAGCGTCTTTATTTATAGGAAGAAGCTAAAAATGATAGATAGGGGCAAAATGCTATAAAAGTAGAAACAAAAGTCTAAATTTTCAAGAATAATTAGGTAACAATACAAACTCAATAATCAAATATATATTATCTACTTTGTCCATGTAATCATTAACCAATTTGCTCTTAGGCTTGCAACCAAAAATGTGTTTATCAAATTAAGAAAACTCAAGTTATACAGTCTATACTCACATACTAGGTGTGGGATGTGACAAGTTTGTAAATTATGTAGTGAATGTTCAGAGTTTAAAGTTAGGCAAAGATATACAGAAACTATAGTAGGCCAAAATTTTAACAACAATTAATAAATTATGGAGTAAATACTCACTTTTAAAATTATGGTCTAAATTATAAAAATTAAAATTGGGAAGTAAACTTTTTTAAAAAGCAATTACAAATTTTGGGTTAATTTTTCAGTTTTTAAAGTTAGAGGGGTCAAAGTATAAATAAATATTTTAAATCAAAGTTATAGATATTGTTTATTTTAATTTCAAAAATTTTTGGGGACCTGGGGCTAGCGAGTGCTACTTGACTCAGCATTATAACTTCATATTATTTTGTTAATTATTATACTAAATTGTTTTCAAATAAACCCTTAAATATGTCTAGAAATTGCAGTGTAATTTTTTTTTTTTTTCTTTTGATTTCAAATTGTATTTTATCAAATACAGTATCAAAAGCATTTTTTATTAGGGTAAATAAGAAAATTTCATTATTTTTCAATAGCACCTTACTTTGCTGCATGCGTCTGGTTTCATTTTCATTCATTTGAAGGATTATTAAACAAATGCAGCTCTAGATTTGATGAAGAATGAAGAAGTCCATGCAATTATAGGACCTCAGAGGTCAACACAAGCTCAGTTTGTGATTGATCTTGGAAGAAAAGCAAAGGTTCCAATCATTTCATTTTCAGCCACAAGTCCCTCTCTTTCTCCAACTGAGAACGAATTTTTCATTCGTTCTGCTCAGGACGACTGCTTTCAAGTGAAAGCCCTGGCAGCCATTGTTCAAGCTTATGGTTGGAGGGAAATTATCCTTATCTATGAAGATACAGATTATGGCAATGGTTTGATTCCATATCTGACTGATGCCCTTCAAGAAATTAACACTCGAGTGCACTATAGAAGTGTTATTTCACCAAATTCTAATGACACTGAAATTTCGATGGAGCTGAACAAGCTAAAGGCAAATCGAACTACAATTTTTTTGGTGCATATGACAGCTTTTCTCGGTTCCAAGCTCTTCTTACAGGCAAAAAATGCCGGAATGATGAGGGAAGGGTATGCATGGATTGTCACAGAAGGTTTGTCAGTTTTGTTAGATCCTGTTAATTACGATAATGACATGGAATCAATGTATGGCGTATTGGGTTTGAGGCCACAAATACCACATTCAAGAAAACTTGAAAATTTCAAATTGAGATGGAAGATCAAGTCTTCAGGTTTAAACCTCTTTGGGTTGTGGGCTTATGATACAGTTTGGGCAATAGCTATGGCTGTGGAGAAGGCTGGCACAGCGAATTCTAGCTTCTTAAAGCCTAATACAGGCAGCATGAGAGTTGATCTTGCGGCCTTGGGAACATTTGAAATGGGTTCAAAGCTTCGGAACACGTTGCTGGATACAACATTTGAAGGCCTCAGTGGAAACTTTCGATTAGTTAAAGGACAGTTGGAACCCTCAGCCTTTGAAATATTCAATGTGATAGAAAATAATCATGAGAGAGTTATTGGATACTGGACCGAAAAGGAAGGACTTGTATCAAAATTGAAGGATAATGGTAAAGCAATAAACTCAGCTTCCAAGAAATTCAAGTTACAAGTTACTTGGCCAGGAAATGCGGTAGAGCAGCCAAGGACATTAAATATTGGTGTTCCAGTGAGAGAAGGATTTACCGAATTTATTAAAGTGGAATGGGAACCAAACACAAACTACGAGCCTAAATCATTTTCAGGGCTCTCGCACGACGTGTTCCTCGAAGTAGTTAAAGTTTTAGAATTTCCTCTCCCTTACAAGTTTGTTCCATTCCAAAAAAATGGCACTAGTGCTGGATCATACGATCAACTTCTTTACCAAATCAAAGAGGAGGTGAGGTTTTATGCTCGCGCGCACGTCTTTGTATATATAGATAATTATAATTAAAACCATTCCTTAATTTCTCACAGACAAAGTTTGATAGAGATCTTCGTGAAATAACGCAGGTATTTGATGCAGTGGTGGGAGATACAACAATTGTGGCAAATCGCTCAACATATGTTGATTTTACACTGCCTTACACAGAATCTGGAGTGTCGATGGTAGTTTTGGTAAAAGATGATGAGAGGAAAAACTTTTGGATATTCTTAAAGCCACTAAGCTTGAATCTTTGGTTAACAACAGGAGCAGCCTTCGTTTTCACAGGCTTCGTTGTATGGGTTCTCGAACACCGCAGAAACACTGAATTCAGAGGCACCCCACAGAATCAACTGGGCACAATATTTTGGTTCTCCTTCTCAACACTCGTCTTTGCTCATAGTAATTTCTCTCATATTTTGCATCTCATTTTTCTTTTTCATTATGCTAACATTTTATTTTAAGGAGGTCGATGATAAAAAATTTTTGTAGCAAATTTACGTTCTCATAATACAAGTGATAGAAAAAAAACACACATTAAGAAATTGTTTATTGAAAATTTTGTAATTCCAGGGGAGAGGGTGATGAACAACTGGTCAAGATTTGCGCTGATCATATGGGTTTTCGTGGTACTGATCTTGACACAAAGTTATACTGCAAGCTTGACTTCAATGTTGACAGTACAGAGGTTGCAGCCTTCTTTTACTGATATTAGGGAGATTCAAAAAAATGGAAAATTTGTAGGATACCAGAAGGATTCATTTGTGAAAGATCTCTTGACAAAACAACTGAATTTTGAAGAGGTCAGGTTGAAGAATTACACCAGCCCAGAAGAGTTCCATGAAGCTTTGTCTAATGGTGAGGTAGCTGCAATTTTTGATGAAATTCCCTACATCAAGATCTTCCTTGCTAAATATTGTTCCAGATACATGATGACAGGTCCAACATACAGAACCGATGGATTTGGTTTTGTAAGTTCTTTTTTCAATCAGGATTATATACTAATCTGAAGATTATTATGCTGAAATATATTTATGTTTTTTTCTCCAGGCCTTTCCACAAGGATCCCCACTAGTCTCTTACATCTCAAGGGCAATCTTGAATGTTACTGAAGACAAAGACAAAATGGAAAACCTTGTAAAGAAAAATCTGGGCACTCAAGCAGCCTGTGAAGGTGAAGTTCCATCATTGTCTTCTTCAGATAGTCTTAGTGTTTACAGCTTCGGAGGCCTCTTCCTCATTACAGGAATTGCTTCCACGTTTTCTCTGTTGTTATATGTTTTCGACTTCGTTCGTCTACACTGGCCTGAGTTGAGTAACAACCATCCTGAAAGATCTTTCCTGTCAAAAATCGTCGATCTGATGAAGCATTTTGACCAGAGAGACGACAACTTCTCTTCTCATCCTCCTAATAGAAGGGAATCCAGGGTGCATCCTGAATCAGGACCTGAATGCAATGGAGCTTCACCTGATATTGATGATATCCAGAATCATTCAAGAAATTCTTCGGAAGGAACTGAGAATGTTGATAGAGATGAAGATGATGAAATTCATTCTTCAGTGCATGATGGTACATCTACGAATGCACCAGATACATCTTAGATGTTCACTTTTTTTTTATGTATAACAATAAATTAAGCAAATATGTACGGCAAGTAGCTAAGTAGATATTGTCTATTTTGGATCTTTTTGTCTTTGTAATTATATTTCTAATAGTTCCGCTTGTATGACAATCGTATTTACATTGATCCCAACTGTAAAAGAAAAATCAGCAGCCAAGAGGTCGATTCCTGAATTAGCTAGATGCCAGATAATTAGTTTGTCCCCATTGATCATTAGAGATTTGTAACTCCCCGAATTTCAAAATATGTGAACAATACATAACACAAACACATAAACCACCCTTGGACTAGAACAAAATTTAATATTTATTCAAACCTCGTAAGAATATCAATTAGTCAATGGTCTTTAACTGCAATCACAAAAAATATTTTTTGTTTAACATTGCATAAAATATAATAACAATAAAAATCTTAAATCCTAAGAATCATACAATAATAAAAAAAATTTAGCTAAATTCATCCATTACATGTACAACCTTCAATTATTTTGAATTACAATAAATTATAGTGAGTTTTAAACTTAATAAATATACTAATTTTTTATATACCTAAAATACATACATATCTATATACAATGTATGTTCATGATATAGCATGAGATAAAAACATACTCGTTTTAAAAATTTCATAACACTTAAATATTTGAAAAAAATTTTAAAAATTTTTTTTAATAATATCTTTCTTTAATTACCACTTAATAGGACTTTACATATTACTTATTATTGAATGAACCAATATATCCGTTAATGATATATTATATGTGAGGTAAGCGCAAGTGAGACACATAATTTAAAAAAATAATAATAAACACTCATACCCGTAAGTAAAAGTCAAAATTTCACCTTAATTAATAATAAATCCTCTCATATGTATAAATATTTTTTCACACAAATGTGAATATCACTATATTCAGATGTACTCTCAAAGGTTTCTTTCATATCATAGAAAATAATGAATAATAATAATAATACCAAACTTGAAAGAATTGTCACACTAAACAATAAAAATTTCATATAATTTATAATTATCTACTAAGAAAGTAATAAAATTCGATATATTAGCACACAAAATTTAACTTTTATCAGCAATTTTCTTACAAAATTACTTTTTTATTACTTAAAATACAATACACATTTTATGCTTAAATACCTATATACGTGATATAAAAATAATCACAATAATACAATCATAAACAATTATAATCACAATAACATATATATTTATAAACAATTACATAAATATATAAGAATATCAAAATAATATTTTTATAAGAGTTTATAATTGAAAAATATTCTTGAAAATACATTCAAATATATACATACGTTTCCTGTGATTTTTTTTAAAAAAAATTAGTATATTTACCTATTAACGATTATAACAAAAATTAATTGAAGCGTTTTTACCTATAATCAAAAATTAGCATTTATAAAACTTCCGTCCACTGCCACAAAATAAAATATAATCTCATTACATCTTAATAGTATAATTTATAACATTCAATCTATTTGACAACTCAATATTTCTAAACTTATCAAACTAACATTATATTATTGAAAGATTTTTCTTGTATCTTAAATGACATTATTATCCAACCCAATTATAACACAATACTCACGAAATATATTATAAGTTTTAATGAAAATATTAACCTCTTAACCCTAATAACACTAAATATGTTCATATTTTAAATTTAATCACTTATTCTGACAATGTTATACCATATGTTGAATAACTTTTAATATTTAATTTTTAAAAAATACAATACATTCTCAAATATTATAAAATTTTTAGAAATAATAAAGATATATAGATAGTAATTTTTTAAAGGTTTTAGGTTTTGAATTCATATTCTAACTATATTAAATAAATTTTAATTTCAAAAGATCAAATTCTACTAAAACAAAAATTAGTAATGAATTATTTTTATTCAAAATTTCATAATATATTAAAGACATAAAATTTGGCCCAGAAATTTTAATATAATAAACTACACATAATTAGAAATTATCTAAAATTTTATAATTTTTTAAAATAATTTAATTAACTAAAACAATTTCGTCATTTATTTATTTTATAAAAATGAGTAATTTTTTCTATCTTATGTTTGGATTCGAAAAATCAATAAAAAATAAAAATATAATATTTTTTAATCAAACAAAATTTATAATGACTCTAAAAATGTCTAGTTTATTTATTTAAAACAATTTTGGTAAATTCAAAACATATAATTTTACAAAATTTGCGAATTGAATCACTATCATAATATTATCTTTACAAAAATTTTATTTTTTTTAATATATTTTCATAAATAAAAATCCTTAATTTCTTATTCATGAAAAATTTAAACTCTAAGTATCACAATCTAATTATAAGTTCTAATCACCATATTTTATAAAATATAGATACCCAAACTGGTTATTAAACTAATGATAATTATTAATCCAAAAATAAATAAAAAAATAAAGTAATAGAACTCATTAGTTGTCCTCCTTTTCTTTTCCCTCTTTTATTTGTCTCCAATTCTTATCTTTTTCTCCTTTTAAATACTTCAAATCTCTAAACACAATTTAACTATTCTATTTATATTAATATAAAATATCAATCCAATTTTTAATTTAATAATTATTATCAATTTGATCCTAAAATCATAACTTATTCTTAAAATATCTAATTATTTCTTATATAATACATATACTCAAAAATATAACTCATAATACATACATACATACATACATACATACATACATACATACATACATATATATATATATATATATATTTAAGAAAAAGTGCAAGATTGTGAAGGACCCCTCTTAATTTCTATGATTTTTCACATCTTGGCCCTAGTTTTAGAAATATGACACCATCACTTACTGTAATCACATTGGTGAGACTTTATTAATGTTGTGTAACATATTGCAGATGATTCTTCCCTTGTAACGACCAGCCGAATATGTTGAATTTATTTTATGCTCAAACCTCAGTAATAGTAGGCGTAAATTTTCAGAAAATTAACAGAAGCCTCCAGCTTTGAAGCGTTGACTTTTCTGGAGAATTCACCTTCTTGTCGTGTCTAAGGAAAAAAAGTTTTGTTTGGGTGTCACCATTCATACTTTTCAAACACATGCTACCTAATTTGTTATGATTAACCCGTCAGATGCAGAACAAGACTCCCAATCAACGGTAATGAGATTCTGACTTATCCGTACAAGTAGGAATGAACCAAGTTGATTACATGTAGAAATGAACACCATACAATTGACAGACGAAGTCATCTATCAAGATTCTTTGAGGATATGATTAAGTCTTCTGGACCACTCGATAGAAATCATTTATTAGCCATCCCCTATACGACAGTAACCCAAGTTTGTCAACCTACTACTTGCATTCTCGAACGCAAATTCTGACCAGCTACGAGTCAAACTGCTTCTGTTCAATAAGTTTCCCGAGGGCTATATTTTACAGTTAGTAACCAAATGTTAAGACAGCTAGCTTCTTCGTCACTACGCTTCCACAATGGCGAACCTGCAGAAACACTTACTGCTCTTCTTTATTTCCTTCATTTTGCTCACCCTCTCATTTGAGCCTTCGGAATCTAAGGATACAGTGAAGGTGGGTGTGATTCTAGACTTGGATTCCACTGTGGGGAGAATAGCAAAGAAGTTTTTATCAATGGCAGTCCACGATTTCTACGTTGCGAACTCCAATTATCGGACAAGGCTTAATCTCCTCGCCAGGGATTCTCAAAATGATGTCGTTCTTGCAGCATCTGAAGGTAAATTAACATCTTCATACAGTCAGTCACATATATACAATAAATAATAAAGGTGTGTGCATCTGCGTTTCTATTTCAAATAAATTTTACATTTTTGTAATCCGAAAATATGTATAATAGTTGCCCATTAATTTTGAATTTTTGTTCTATTATTCGAGTAGATAAGAAAATTTCGTTAGTTTTCAATAGAAACAGTGTTTTAGTGCATGTCTTTTTTTCCTTTTCATTGATTGAAGGATCATTCAAATAAATACAGCTTTAGATTTGATGAAGAATGAAGAAGTGCGTGCAATTATAGGACCTCAGAGGTCAACGGAAGCTAAGTTTGTGATTGATCTTGGAGGGAAAGCAAAGGTTCCAATCATTTCATTTTCAGCCACAAGTCCCTCTCTTTCTCCAACAGAGAACAAGTTTTTCATTCGTTCTGCCCACGACGACAGCTTTCAAGTGAAAGCCTTGGCAGCCGTTGTTCAAGCTTATGGTTGGAGGGAAATTATCCTTATTTATGAAGATACAGATTATGGCAATGGTTTGATTCCATATCTGACTGATGCCCTTCAAGAAGTTAACACTCGAGTGCACTACAGAAGTGTTATTTCACCAAATTCTAATGACACTGAAATTTCGATGGAGCTAAACAAGGTAAAGACATATCGAACTACAATTTTCTTGGTGCATATGACAGCTGCTCTTGGTTCCAAGCTCTTTTTAGGGGCGAAAAACGCCGGAATGATGAGTGAAGGATATGCATGGATTGTCACAGAAGGATTATCAGTTTTGTTAGATTCAGTTCACTTTCAGGAAGACACGGAATCAATGCAAGGTCTATTGGGTCTAAGGCCCCACATACCACATTCAAGAAAACTTGAAAATTTCAAATTGAGATGGAAGATCAAGACTTCAGAATTAAACGGCTTTGGATTGTGGGCATATGATACAGTTTGGGCAATAGCTCTGGCTGTGGAGAGGGCCGGAATAGGGAATTCTAGCTTCTTAAAGCCAAATAGAAGCAGCAGGAGCGTTGATCTAGCGGCCTTAGGAACATTTGAAAGTGGTCCAAAGCTTCTAAACACATTGCTAGATACAACATTTGAAGGTCTCAGTGGAAACTTTCTATTGGTTAAAGGACAGTTAGAACCCTCAGCCTTTGAAATATTCAATGTGATAGAAAATAATCATGAGAGAGTTATTGGATACTGGACTAAGAAGGAAGGACTTGTATCAAATTTGAATGATAGTGGTAAAGCAAAAAATTCAACCGCCAAGAAACTCAAGAAGCCTCTTTGGCCAGGAAATACAGTGGAGCAGCCTAGGAAATTGAAGATTGGGGTTCCAGTAAGAAGAGCATTTACTGAATTCATTAAAGTGGAATGGGAACCAAACTCAAACTACACGCCTAAAACAATTTCAGGATTCTCCTACGACATGTTCGTCGAAGTAGTTAAAGTTTTAGAGTTTCCCCTTCCTTGTGAGTTCGTGCCTTTCCACAAACAAGGCCAGGGTGCTGGAACATACAATGAGCTTCTTTACCAAATCAAAGAGCAGGTGGGTGATTTAAATTATACAAACTTAAACCATTCTTTGTCAAATAATACTCGTTACTTGTAGCTACTGATTCATTCAACTGATAAAATCTTTTGCAGGTATTTGATGCAGTGGTGGGAGATACAACAATTGTGGCAAGTCGCTCAAACTATGTAGATTTTACACTGCCTTACTCAGAATCTGGAGTGTCAATGGTAGTTTTGGTAAAAGATGATGAGAGGAAAAACTTTTGGATATTCTTAAAGCCATTAAGCTTGAATCTTTGGTTAACGACAGGAGCAGCATTCATTTTCACAGGCTTTGTTGTTTGGGTTCTTGAACACCGTATAAACACTGAATTCAGGGGCCCCCCACAGAATCAACTTGGCACTATATTTTGGTTCTCCTTCTCAACACTTGTATTTGCTCATAGTAATTTTCCTGCTATTTTTTTCACTCAATTTTAATAACTTTCACAGTATATTTACGTCCTCAGAATACAGAGCACACCTTGAGAGTTTGTTTACTAAAATTATTTCTGTGGTTTCTGCAGGGGAGAGAGTGATGAACAACTTGTCAAGATTTGTGCTGATCATATGGATTTTTGTGGTACTGATTTTGACACAGAGTTATACTGCAAGCTTGACTTCAATGTTGACAGTACAGAGGTTGCAGCCTTCATTTACAGATATCAAGGAGATTCAAAGAAATAATTATTCAGTAGGATACCAGACGAATTCTTTTGTGAAAGATTTCTTGACAAAACAACTGAATTTTAATGAGGCCAGGTTGAAGAATTACACCAGCCCAGAAGAGTTCAACGAAGCTTTGTCTGGTGGTAAGGTAGCTGCAATTTTTGATGAAATTCCCTACATCAAGATCTTCCTTGCTAAATATTGCTCCAGATACATGATGACAGGACCAACCTACAGAACCGACGGATTTGGTTTTGTAAGTTCTTTTTTTAATCAGGATTCTCTACTAATCTGAAAATTATTATGCTGAAATATATTTGTGTTTTTTTCTCCAGGCTTTTCCACAAGGATCCCCACTAGTTTCTTACATCTCAAGGGCAATCTTGAATGTTACTCAAGACACAGACAAAATGGAAAACCTTGTTAAGAATAATATGGGCAATCAAGCAACCTGCCAAGGTGAAGTTCCACCATTGTCTTCTTCAGATAGTCTTAGTGTCTACAGCTTCGGAGGCCTGTTCCTCATTACAGGAATTGCTTCCACGTCTTCTCTCCTGTTATATATTTTCGACTTCGTACGTGCACACTGGCCTGAGTTGAACCACCACCATCCCGAGAGACCTTTCTCGTCAAAAATCGTTGAGCTGATGAAGCGTTTTGACCAGAGAGACAATCCCTCTCCCCGTTCCCTTAAGAGAAGGGAACGCAGGGTGCATCCTGAATCAAGTCCTGAAGGCACTGGAGCTTCACCTGATACTGATGATGATATCCAGAATCATCCAAGGCATTCCTCTGTTGGAGCTGAGAATGTCGATGGAGATGAAACTAATGAAATTCATTCTTCAGTGCATGATCATGCTTCTATGAATGCATCCCACACATCTTAGATGTTCAATTTTTATAAAAATGGCAAATATCATCCATTGGGATCTCTGTCTTAGAAATTTTATTTGTAAATTTTATAGACTTTCAATTTTTTTGTCTTCATAATTTTACATTTGTTTTTAATAGCTAACA
The DNA here is from genome assembly GCA_032402905.1 of Khaya senegalensis. Classification (NCBI taxonomy): domain Eukaryota; kingdom Viridiplantae; phylum Streptophyta; class Magnoliopsida; order Sapindales; family Meliaceae; genus Khaya; species Khaya senegalensis. The sequence continues at coordinate 724,579 of CP135538.1, read as the reverse complement.
TTGATGAAGTTACTGCAATGACTACAAGCATTAAAACAATGCATATCCTTGAGTAATCAAAATGGAAACCTGAGGAATTAACACTTCTTATTGAGCATAACATTAGTAACAATAAATGTAATAAAGCTCCTGGGTGCAGTGCAAACAACTATTCACAACTAAACAAGAATTGACTACAATGGGAATTTGATACAATAAAGCTCCTAGCTTATAAAACATAATCTACAATCCGCTTGGGTGACAATCATAATTTACATTGATCCGAGCCATAAAAGGAAAAAAAAGACAACCCAGGGATTCATACCTGAGTTAATTATGGCAGATAATTAGCCTCCATTTATCATCAGAGATCGAAAAGGAACCTTCTTAATTTCTATAAGCGTTGAGTAGTCTTTGTTCATTGGCTGTTTCCACGGTTCCCCGTCCATCTGCAAATATGCATCTTTCCACTCTCCGCCTCTAATTTCCAATCTAATAGCTGCAGCCTGAAAGTATTCATCAAATTTTATCAGATCCAACGAATTTTACAATAACGGTTTAAGATAGCAGAAAGTATATCATTGAATTTTGCATTGTAAGAGGCCGAACAAAATAATTTTGTACCTGGGCAATGTGTTTTGCAGAGATGAGTTCGACCATGACAAATGATGCATGCCATCCTTGCTTCAACCCAAAAATTTCTAGAAGACCATCGTCAGCATGGGCTTCAACAAAGCCTCTCTGAAATTAAATGATGTTCTTTAGATTATAAATCAAGAGCTTACCAGAAAACTATAAATTTTGTCAAGCAAGCTGCAAGTTTTAATAGGTAGCTAAAATCAAGTAATTGATACCTTTTCCAAGTAATCTGGATTCAAAGTACCCCATGGTCTCCTTCCGCTTGCATAGTTATGAAGATTTAAAGCAACTATTGCCCTCACACTGGAGGAAATAAAAATAATAATAATTAAGTAAAACTAAAATTAAAAGCGATAAATAAAAAATGTAGTCTGCAATGTCTGGTATCACATTAAATTCAGTAATATAGCTATTAAGCCGAGCTGTATCAAGAAGCAAGTCGAAGCTAAATAGTGCACAAGCATCCATTTATTGTGACAACTGTCAAAAAGAAATCATGGAAAACAAACCATCACTTTAGATATTTGAACCTCACCTTTTAGGAATTGGAATCTGCTCCCATTCTGAGCAATTGACCTTCTTAACATGCATCCTTAGGATGTTCCTGAGTCCCCTACAACCAGAAAAATTTTGAAGATGAGAAAAATATCATTTTGGAAAATTGATATCACTCATAAAACATTAGTATTTCTCCATAATTCAAGAGAAAGCATTCCTGACATTTTCAGAAAAATAAAGCATACATGAATAAAGGTCATTCTCTACATACTTGCCCGGGCACAACTCATGATAAAAACTTCAGAATAAAGATTGTGCATAACAAGTTGGGAATATTATGCTTTTTACTGACATAAACTTGTGCGTACTTTCTTCTCAACCATTGAAGAAAGATACATCTAAGATAATGATGTTTTCCAGTTAGATGCAAAATAAAAATAAACGAGCTGAATCAATAACTTCATAATCTTAACTATTCTGATCATGTTAACTGTAAGTTGCAAAGCACATACAAACAGCCGAAAAACTATCAACCAGAAAAGAAAGATATATCTAAGGAAATGATGTTTTTCAGTTAGATGCAAATAAAAATAAATGTGCTGAAACAATAAATTTATAATTTTAACTATTCTGAACAAGTTAACCGTAAGTTGCACAGCACATACAAACAGCCAAAAAAACTATCATTAAGACAAACAGATTAATTCACAGGAATCTAACCTTAAGCTCGGATCACTTATGCAAGGCGTGAAGAACCAACCCTGAGTGCAAGTGTAGCTAGAGTAGATCAGCTGTAGAGATGAGTCAATCACCGTATTAGTATTGCACACAGCTACCAAGAGCCAGTTTGATATGGTATAGGCTATTCCAGAAGCTCTGTGAAGAGGTCATATGGCAAAAACACAGTGGAAAATTCCTACTATAAAAGCAGTTAACATTTTATAACATGGATTAATATGCATACTAAGGCAAAACCAGCAGATTAATCATTTGGTAAATTTCACTATATCAGTGCTGAATGTGTAGAACATGTGAGATGCTAAAATTACTCTATGAAATTAGCTATTTTGAGGGGGCAGAAAAAAGATAGTCATGAAAAGTATATCTTCATAAATTCTCATTACAAACATCTCTATGAAACTTCTTTAATCCATTTTCCAAATTTACCTGAACCTGTTCACCACAACAACATACATAAATAAAAGGCAATGATGTTTGATCAGACCTTATTTGCAATTGGACCTCGTGCAAGGTAAGGCTTATCTTTACGTAAATGGTGGAAGCCGTATGCAACTTGAGCATCCATTCCTATATAACCAAAAAATAAAAGTAAGAAACTTCTTAAATTAGAACCAGAACTTCATCATCAGGAACAATCAGCAGTTATCATTCAGAACATAATCAAATAGCATATGTCAAAAACAAAAACTAACACTCTTCTTTTCTATCAAAACTTCTTGTGTATCACAGGATCTTGTTCGAGTTAAGCAGGAAATGAAAAGCCAGTCCAAAGAAAGAATTGACACTTGTATGCATGAAAAGTGAAATAGCAAATGGCATATCTTTCTCCAAGTTCAATTTCCTTGACAAGCACATTAAATCAAGATGCTAAAATGGGCGCAAATAAACTTCAATAAGAAAGTCGTTTGGTGCAAAACATCTATTTTCATTAACCCTCCCATGGAGTCCCATTCTTTAAGAACAGAGACTGGAATATACGTGCAACAAATATAAATATCATTTAAAAACCACATATCTTATACTCTGGTTGACATACCTATGCTAAAGTAATTATAAAACACTCCTTCATAGCAATTCACTTTCTCGGGCAACTCCCCCTCAATCTGCAAGCCCTGCACACACCAGAAATGTAATGGTCAATTATACAAGATTTTATAACATAGGAAAATTGCATAAAATATTACTTTGTTACAACAAAAGAACAAACTTTCAAACAGAATTGAGATGGAAAATCTCAGCATCAACATAATAACCTTGTTCTCTCTTTCTTAAAAACTTTTTTAACTTTGCATGCATGGTTTAGTAAATCCATCTTTACAGTTTTCCACATCACCTCTTAGATTGCATACACCAAACATTCATTTGTTTCCATTTTCTTTTCAAGAAACAACTAATTTTGCCAGATGGAATGTCAGATTGACTCATTCTTTTACATCTGGGACATGCAGAAATAGAAAGAAACTTTGGCCCACAGTTCTACAAGAAATAAGAGCCCCAGATGGAGCTGCATGAAAAAAGACAATCCATTATCCATTTGACTGGGCACGGTACCCAGAATGAAGCCTTGACAATAATCATACAATGCATGGTACCATTCAGAACTTGTTGCAAAAGTTTCAAATTGTTTCACATTGCTTTATATGTTCACCATGGAACATTATTAGCCTATATTTCCTAACACTTATCAAAATTTTCAATTCTATAGATAAACACAGATATCATCCATGCTTTACAAAAGGTGAGCAAACGCTATATAATTTCAAATGAGGCAACATATGTACATTTATGATTTATCAAGTAAACTAATATCACGTTAAATAGCCTCCAGCCCTCCCTCTTCCTACATTCTCCATAGCTATAACAATGTCATATAGTTTAATTTAATTCCCAAAGAAATGATTCAATTATAATCCCAATTCTCACAAACAATGAAAGATTTGAATTCTATAAGTTCAGAAGTCTAGAAAAACTTATTTTAAAAAATTACGAATATTTAATCCCTAATTGTGAGCACTTGTTAAAAGAGACAAATTGTCAAAGAACTCAATTAAAAAAAATACGAAAGACAATTTTGCAAACAAGTTTTTTAATCTTCAATAGAAGTTACTCTTTATTGATCGAAAAGCATGGATCCAGAGCAGCTGATAAAAGTACTAAAGTCTAAAGAAGCAAGATCAACTACCTGATCAAGAGCACAATCTTCAGTAGACTTTAGAGAATGGGGCGGATCCTCAACTTCTCCAGACGGTATTTGTATTACAGTATGCCAACTGCATCAGTAAAAACATACAAAATTAACTATTTATGCTGACAAGCCACAAAAGAATTGATTATGCACATAATCTAATGGATTCTACAACAAACAAATGCAACCCAACCACACAAAAGCAAGACACCCAAAAGACATATCATGTGCTCATACAGGCACAAAACAATATACAAAAGGCATAACTACTAAACTTACAGGAAAAAATATCATACAATCATTTGCAGGACAACAGTAGATCCTTAAAGTTCAGAACCTGGCACAAAATTGATAACTAATGATAGAACATTTACCTATCTAGATGGCAAATTGGACCTGCACTGGCTCTCTGAAGAGTTCTTTTGATGGCTGATTTCCAGGCAAAAGGAAATGAACCACCCTGAAAAAGGCATTCAAAACAACAACTTAATTAAGCAATACAAGCAGATAATTTTGAAAAAACAAATCAAAACCAGTGCAAAGGAAAAGCTTACCCAACCAAAACTCCTAGCCAAGTCATTGCCTGTACCAAGTGGAATGATTGCTACAGGCGGAACTGGTTCTCGGCCCTGTTTGTGAAGTTCTCCAAGACTTCCCAGTACCCAACCAACTGTACCATCACCTCCAGCAACCTGCACAACCGTCCTGGGATTTATAATTCTGCTGAAACTTTTGGAGTATGTATGGAAGACTTAAAAGATCCACAGATGAGGTATGAAATCCCGATTGGGATAATTTGCATGTAGGTAGAAATGCATTTGAATAAAAAACATTGGGATAATATCCTTCTAGCAAAATGCCAGAACGTACATACCACAATTCTCATCTTTTGACGAGTCTCTTTGGCACAAAAGTCACCAAGATCAGCCAATTTCTCCAGGCAACCCAATCCATACCGGACAAATTCATGTGGCTTTACATCTGATAGGTCAAAAACCTGCATTTACAAAATATTTCAAATTCAAGATCTACATTCTTAACAACACTGGACCAACAAATCAACAGAGAAAACATGGTGACTGTTAAAGAAAAACAAAATCACTATAAATAATTACAGTCACTCTACATTCAAATTGCAATATCTCAAGTTAAACCTACCTGCATTATAATAGTTTTCGAGTTTATAGTAAATAAAAGCATTGCCAATGGCATGAAATTGAGGGGTCCAAGTTAACTTAAGACTTGAATTCCAAGACAATAATCTTAAAACATGTAGTTTAGGCATTCAATTGAAAAATAGGAGACTAGGTAATAGTAGATCAATTTCCCTAATTCACTCCACATCACCATCCTGAAAATCTTCAGCAAGCCTTATGCTACTAACACTGACACTAGAAACCTTTCTTTGGCAAGCAAATGGCAGATACTGAATATATATATATATATATATATCACAAACACACCCCACGCTCGGCAGTCCCCATGTTCATCACACTAATAAGAAAAATCCTAGGCAAATTCACCAATAAAGTTTTAAAAAAAAAAAAAAACTCTACTACTTTTGTGCGTTGAACTACATTTTCACTTCTTCTGTAAACCTTAAAATAACCAGAAAACCAATTTTTGTTTTTTAAAAAAATAAAATAAAATAACCAAATCATCAAATTCAGAATAGAAATATTCCTTCTTCTTTTGCTCATGTTTTATAAAACTCATAATTCCATCCATAAATTACACCAAAACCTATTTGAAAAGCAATTAAATAAACAAATAATAATCAACTGCAGAGAAAAGCTCTGAACAACACATATTTTCTATTATATTTAAATAATATTACATTAAATTTATAAAAAAAAAAAAAAAAGTAACCTGTTCTTTTCCCATCAACTCCTGCAGCCTCCCTTTCAACTCCGGACCATGCCGTCCGCCACTAAGCGAATTAATAAAAACAACCATCGGCGCCTCAGGCGGCTCAACACCATTACCGCCGACGATTAAATCGGTCTCGCGGTTTTCAGCAGGCTCAACATCCTTCCGTTTTATAGCATCGCGAATCGCGACTTGAAGATAATCAGGTACATATAGCTTCCTCTTCAACTCCTCCTTATCAATTCGCATCCCGGACAACCCGCACGCGCGAATCGAGTCTATCAGAGACGATCTCGCCGCAATCCTGGTGGTCGACGACGGCGAGTCCATGACGGAGGAAACAAAAAAAACTCTTTCTCCCACTGCCCGGAGTGAATACTACTCGTCAGAGAACCGAACGAAGGAGACGCCAAAACAGACAAATTGATTTGAGCGTCGAATTGGAAATCATTAAATCCAGTAATAAATAATAATATAATAATTAAATTATAAATAAGTGGGGCCATTAGTAGGAAGAAGAGAGGGGTTTAACGAAGGCTTTGAAAATATTTCGGCAGCTGAAAGAGAAGACGAAGAGACATCAGACAACTAAGTAAACAAATGCCCTTCTGTTACTAGTTAAATTACCCAAACTGCCAGATGGGAATTTATCCGAATTTTATAATTGTTTTTATTTAATAAATTAAAATTTTTGACTTAACTAAATTATTATAAAATTTTCACGACCATCCTTAAAGATAACATTAATTTTATCCGTTAATTTATGAAAATCATTAATATAAATATATTATATTATATAATTTTTTAACAAATAATTTTAAAAAAATAATACAAAATCTAAAAATAAAATTTAAAATAATTTAAAATTTAAAATAAAAATTTTTAAATATTTAATAAAAAACTTAAAATATATGATAAAAATACTTAAAATATGAATAAAAATTTTATAATAATTAATAAAAAATTAAATATAATATTATATTTAATATATATTAAATAATTTTTTAATTTATTTATTTATTACAATTTATCACAATATAAAGTTAGTTGACATTATTTATTAAGATGAACCTACTAAAGCGAATTTCATAAATGCTTTAAGTGGTTATATTCAAGATAAAGATAATTAGAAATATACGGCATTAAATTTTAATTAAAAATTTTAAAATAATTATTTTTTATTAATATTTATTATTTTATTTAATATAAATTATATTTTAAAAATTCTATTAAAATACTTTAAAATTGACTTTGACACATAGCCATTACTATTTTATATTTATCATTTTGACTTGAAGAAGTTAGGTATTGATTTTTAATTGGAGTATTAATTTATATTTATTATTTTTGTAAAGCAAGTTTTTGGCCGATATTAAAATCTTTTTTAAAAAATATTAATATGAGCCAGTGACAAAACAACACGTGGCAGGGGGTGTCCCACGATTTTAAACCGGGTCGCTGTGAGCAGTGACTGCCACGTGAATATATGTGATAGATTGTGTTGCAATCTTGTGTCTTGCAGGTGCTGCCCATGTGACTCCATTCCCTACACACAAGCTGTCGGAACCAATGGTTATTTAGCAAATAAATCAACAAACAGGGGCAATTATCAGGAACCAACCGAAAGTTCCATTGCGCGTAAGTGGAGTCCAGTCCACGCGGCAACGGTTGATGATGGAAATTTCAACTTTCAAATTTGGACCCCCCCACCATTCTAAAAACCGATGCTTTTATTGTTGACGTGTGACTTTACTTCCTTCAGAATTTTGGCTTTCTAGAAGTTAAGGGCCGTCGTGGAATTTTACTTTTCGTACATGTGATAAAATTCTAAACTTGGTTTGGGGTGTTCACCATTCTTTTTGTATTTTGTTAAACAAAGATCAATCAAAACAGTTGATCAGATAAAATTTTTAAAATTTAATTCAAAATTAAAATTTTAAATCTAATATCAATTGTATTTATAAGAACCCTTCCTAAAAATATGAATATTATGATAAAATTGTTTCATTGAAAATTTGTTTAATGAAAAAAAAGAAAGGGTGGGAAGGAATTATTCTATCCATTATGGTGTTGCTGGTTCAAGAAAACTTTGTGAATTCTTAATGTTATAAACCAGAAGAATAACATGAGTTTTTTTCTTTTTGTTCTGTTTTTAAATGTTCATTTCAACTTTGTTTCCTCCATTACAAGCAAAGAAACAAGACAAAAATGGAATTAAAATATCAAGTAGACCACACATAAAAACATTTTAAAAATGAAAAAAAAAAAAAAGCCTTAAAATCATAGCCTTAGAAATCTTTTGAAATGGTTAACCTCCTCTTATACCCCCTTTTGGTTTTTGGGCTTAAAGCTTTAGAATGGGATCCACTAAAAATACTTTCACAAGGCCGAGGTTCTAAGCTTGGAGCTAACTTTTGTGAAACCATCAAGTGGAATTCAACCATCTCATGAATAGATGTTTTGAATCATGTAAACCTTACAGTCAGAAGCAAACAAGAAAAAGAAAATGTATGTTGGCACTTGAAAATGAAATTGATACTTAACTGGATTTAACATCACTCCTGATTCTAACAGTTTAGTACTGATAGGCCGCAATTTCAACACTAAGAAAACTCAATTATGGTGGCCACAAAATTGCATTTGTAGACACACTAACCACACACCATCTCTTTGGTTATCCAAGCCAGCCCCATCAAAACCAGTTTTGTGTCACACTAACCACACACCATCTCTTTGGTTATGCAAACTCATCATAAAAGCAGCACAATGAATTTTCTACATTGGAAAACCATTCAGGCATTGAAATGATTGAATTATGTTAGTTGATCTCTCCACATCAAGTAATTACAACCATTTTGCTTACCATTGGGGAAGTCAGATGGAATTGTGACTTTTTCTACAATGACATTGCCATCAGAGTCGATTCTGTATGAGACATCCAGCCCTTCCAGAATCAGGTGATAAATTATGTGCTCGGAAGGAATAGGACCCAGGTCACTTTTGCAACTGGAAGTTTCTGCATCTTGGTTTTCGTCTAACTTTGAAGTATAATCCGATGCATTGTCATTCCTGATTTTGACTAGGGAATCATGAGGTCGATTTCGTTGGGAAACTGATCTGATATCCCATGAAAGCACCTGTTTGATTAAGCTCTGAAGTTCATCTGTTGATGCATAAAGTGATTTCTTTTCCTGAAACAATCAAAATGCAGTCAACTTCAGAAGAAGACTAAAGAATACAACGGTAAGTTTTCAATGCAAGGGAATTAACATCCACTTTATCTGTAGAAATAATATGCCAGAAGAGCTGTCCATTCAATATGACATTACTTTAAAATGTGACAGGAATTACATCTTGTGCTAATTGTTGTTTTTTTCCATGTTCAATAACTTCATTGGTTGCTTTCCACCTTTGTCTAATTTTTTAGCCTTATCTTTTTAGCATCTCATTATTTTACTATTTCCCTTTGATTTTAACCAATAGCTTTGCTTTCTCTCAAGAAAACAAAAAGACTACTAACTCAAATGTAATCAGACATTAGCCAGAAATGAAAGATGGTTAATATACAAAGAAAACATCAAACTACTTACTGCAGTTCCCCAACAATCAGCAAGTGTGGAAAAGAAGCGCTCAGAGAAGCTGACAGAAGCTATTGCTAATTTACTGTCCACCTATACAAAAATTGCACACTCAGAAGATAAGGAAACCAGTGATTTATAAAGCAAAGATAAAAAGAAAAAGGAGAACATTTAATTCCCTGATTCAAAAAACAAACAAAGCAAATAAATAAGATGGAAGATATTCTGTTCAAGGAAAATAAGTTACGATATAGATACCCAAAAAAATCCATAAGTTGAACCTAAAGGATTGCAAACATTATACCGTTACCCACTCTGGCACTGCTGCTCCTTTTATATTGTCACAATATGGTAGATATGGTTTGATATCAAGTACCGGCTGTTGATAAAATTTAAACAATGAGCATAACCTAAATTAGATTCATCAACAGCAGATATAAATCCACTTAATTGACAGTTATGCAAACTATAAGCAAGAAACAGAGTACTGATTGATTATCTAGCTTCATTGGCTGGTAAAGATAAGAAATGGAAAACTTACTGTCCCATCAACCAGATCCACACCAGATAGCAGCACCATATTTCCTTGCATTGCTTCCACCTAATGTACAAAGAGTAAACTGATTATATACCCTTTTTCACAGCATATTTAGTCTTTTGTCCAGAGTCATGAGCTTCTGCTTTGCATTAAAGTGATTTCGTTTTAGTCTGTATACAAGAGACAACCACAAATTTCTGAGATTTGTACCTTTGCAACTGTAAGTCCAATAGGGCACGGCCGATGTGGAGATCGTGTAGCAAACACTCCCATCCTTTCACCTTTCAGTCTTGGGACTCTTACCTAATCATCAAGCCAACCTTTTGTAGAATTAAAAGACGATAAAAAATAATACCTAATAGAAGACAAAACAACCATTATACCTAAAGATAGTGCAATACCTTTGCTTTGAACTTTGATTTCGATGGTTGCTTCCACAACTTCTCCAGATCGGTATTTAAATGAAATACATATATAATCCAGCAATGAGAATATTCTCCAAGGCCCTCAAGGGAAGCGGGAGGAACACGAGATGCATCAAAGATCAAACAGGCCCTAGCAAGAGGAACGAGTAAAGGTTGCCTTGGTGTTCCATTTCTGCACAAATAAGGTAGTTTATTTGATTGTACAAGTATTCTCACATGCATACTAAATGCACATGTTTATTAAGCTTTTTCCCAAATGTTGAGACAGATAAGTGCATAAAAGGTGTGTACGGTTATGGATAAGTATGAATGTGCACTTATCACATACATATAGGAATTACCTATTCTAATAACATAACCAGTGCCATCAATCTGCATGTTCAGACTTTCAGGCAAAAGTTTGAAGTGTTTCACTTGAACCACCTTTCCACTTTATTGAAATCCAATAGCAGCAGATGGACAAACAAGTAGTTAACTGACAATTTCCCACCTACAATAAAATATTCCTTATTTTTGCTATTTTCCTTCATAATCATTCACATAATTTTCAATCTCAGTTTCTTCTTAGATATGACACATTGAAAGTTTTACCTATCATCCCAGTTCAACAAGACAGAAGCATTGTTGACAAATGAGAAGAAAAAATATAATCTTTTGAAAAATAAATGAATGATTCGTCAAAGCTTTGGGATTCCCTATTTCCAATTCAATCTCACTCATCACAAGCTTGAAAATTTTTTAAAGTAAAAAGTTTCCTCCCTGCTCTTAATATCTAATCCACAAGTGCTCCCCGATATTTTCAAACACTTCATCAATGATATCAGACAACAGAAACAAACAACAAATTTATGATTGATTATGTGTCAAATTACCTGGTAGAGAAGCAAGACTGGACTATACCAATAGGAGTCATGGGATAAGAAGTCATCTCTAAATTTTCAGACTTGGGTTGCGCTAAAGCTTTCCTCAAAGCCTACAAAAATACAAAGCATAACAAAAATGCAAATGCCCATTAATAAACAGTGACAGTATTTCGAATTTCCTACCCAATAACCATGGATAATTTGCTACAAAAATTCAATTACAAGAAAGAACTATACTAAAAATACCTGCTGAGCCCTAATACGACCTTGCCTCTCAGCAGCACTTTTTTGTAAGGCTGAGTTTAAAGATTTCTCAAGTCCTTTCACCTTTCTCCATATAAAAACTGAAAGATCATAAGAAGATGAGCTCAACGCAAAGTTACATAAAACATGTATAAGAAAGAAGTGTAATAGGCATAGAAAGAAAGAGTACGAGAGATGACAGTGGAAGCAGAAATGGCGGCAACTGCAACTAAGGTTAGGCTTTTGGAGTAACCGTTGTAAGACATAATTTCAGTTGTATAGTATTGACCAGCTTTCCCTTTCTTAAACCTTCTTCTCAAACAACTCAGGGCATATAAACCCTGCTTCATTCCTTCACAATTTACTAACTCGATTTAACAAATAAAATTTATCAAAAAGTTTGGTAGATATTAGAAAAGTCCTCAATTTTTCCTTAAATACACCTCACGGCCTCAGTTTCTGGAAATTGTATCATTCAGCTACCATCGTTTTGCCTTTATCTCATTGCTTAACCACAACTTAATTCCACATATACAGAGAGGGTATGAGCACCCATACCCGTACATGACAATAGAAGGGTGATGACAACTTCGAAATCCCAAGCAAGTGGAAACTGATTAAAGAAACTATCACCAAGACCTTTAATAATTATAATACTAATAATATTTCCATATTTTGATAAACTTGAGGGGTATCAATGAAAATATTTAATTTTTGACTTTACTTTATATATCAATAATCTTAGCTTGAGCTGAAGAGCTCTGCACTCTTCAGACAGAACTTGCATTTACGAGTCTCTTTTGATTATCTTCAAGTCAAACAAGCCCATTTTTTTTTATAAATAATTAACGAAAGAAATCTCGGTCCCTTTCTTGAAGATCCGGACACTGTATTAGGTACGGATTTTTCTTTTGTTTGTTCTATAATTTGATGCATTAGTTACGATCTTTTGTTCCAACTCTCTTTTGTCTCTCTTTCTCTGTGTCATATATGTTTGCTTGACATTGCCTGTTTAGTTCTTGCATTAAAATGTGGAAATCAGTTGCAAGAGTTGTGTTTGTTCTGTTGTTGTCTTTGTTTCTGTTGCTCTTGTTGCCGCTGTTTTCTGTGACCATTTTTTCTGATTTTCGTGACTCATTTCCTGGAATCGCCAGCAGTGCCAACTCCAACCATAATATCTTGAATTCTGGCACAACATTGCATTTTCATCACTTGCTATAGCGTTTTCATATACACCTTTCCAGGTACTCTAATCTTTGTTTTCGTTTTATTGTTTGAAGCTGCTTGTTCAGTAGAAATGATTGATACTCTGTATTAAATGGAAAAAAAATCCTTTGAATATTTCTGGTACTTTGGTAGTTAGGTTCTCAAATCTTGAAAATACGAAATTCAATCTTTTGTTTCCATTTTATAGAACAGTTTTACAAAAATAAAAATTTGCAAAACAATGTACCCAGTTCCTAGGTTTTCTTATTCTTAATTTTTCCTGTAATGACTGTTTTGATACAGTTTAAGATTGTATAAATGTGTGCTAAAATCTCTGTGCAGAAAAGTAGCTAGAACATATCCCAATTCCAAAGCTTCAATTTCAGATAGTTTAAATATGAGGAAGGATTGTCACATACAAGGACCAGTAATGCAGGAGTTCACATTTCCGGCAAATTCTGCTCCCTTCAATAACTGTCATGCCTCAACCATTGTCGAGGTTATGAAATTCAGTGAAATTTATGTTCTAGTTCTTCCCAGCATTCCTTTCATTCCAAGAAGTCAACTGGGTTGTTGCTAAAATATGATTTGTGCAGGTAGATCAAGGACACTTTTTGGTTGCTTATTTTGGAGGTACAAATGAGGGAGCTCCTGATGTGAAAATTTGGTTGCAGACATTCAAGGTAATGGGTTAACCATTTCTCAGATCTACTATGTAAACAACATAATATTTTCTTCACACATGATGCTTTGTTTATTTATATTTTGGAACTAAAACTGTTGTTGTTTTCTTTCTAAACTGTCATGTCTCTTTGCCCTGTAGCTATGACCATTAATATTGTCACGCCATATGAAACCACTTGAAATGTAGGGCAATCCACTCTTTCATTTTAATGCATTTTCAGTACTAAGAACATGTTTAAATTTCTTGATATTTTCATCTTGCATTTTAAGATGATTATTTATTGAGTAAAAATTTGTTGTGCAGGATGGCTGTTGGCAATCACCAGTTATCGCCGATGAAGAACCTAATGTTCCAATGTGGAATCCTGTGCTGTTCAAGCTTCCCTCAAATGAGCTGTTGCTGTTTTATAAAATAGGCCAAGAGGTTCAAAAGTAAAGTTTCCAACTTCATAGTCTTCTGAATGATAATTGTTTGTAAATTATTTTGGTCAAGTCTAATTATCTTTTATCTTTTTTATGTTGGGTTCTTGAGAATATTCCTCACGTAAGATTACCAGCAAATATTCATAACTTGCTAGCAATTTAATCTTTTTGAAATACAATTCTAAGTGATTATTCTATGGATTAGATTTTCCCCTTCATGTTTTCAGAGTTACCTTTGTAAATTTAGAGTCTGCTTAGATAACACTGCCAATTTTGCAAGTGGATATTTTAGGTTAACCAATCATAAATATTCAATATTCTTGTTTACAATAGATGACAACATGTGAATTTGTGATGACTGCTCTTTGTGAGTATATAGCCTTGAAATTTGAAAGAAGCTACTGACTAATTGTTCTTGAAATCAGTTATTTTTCTGGTGGCGGTCTTAGGTTCACCTGCAACAGATATTTAAACAATCCTGCATAGAATGTGATAATATACTTTTTATTTGTGATGTTTTGCTCCCTTTGCCTTTGGCAATGATTGTTTTTGAACTTGTGTTTTCCTCCCAGTCTTTGAAGAGATGGAACTCAAATTAGGATTAAAGTTATACTTTTGCACTGCTATTTTGACTCTTGTTTGGATAAAGAGATACATATTATTATATTATTAGTTCTTTCATCCATGTTTCACCATGCAAAAATGTGAAACCTTATTAAACATAGTTAACATGTATTCCTGGCCAATGCTTGCTGTTGGCTTAATGAAATCTAGATGGAGCGGATGCATGAAGCGGTCATATGATAAAGGTGTCACTTGGTCAGAAAGAGAACAACTTCCTCCAGGTATATTGGGGCCATCAAAAAATAAGGTATAACTGATTTTAGTATCATATAGGTTCTGTTTTGTTGTGTGTATAAAATTTTACTGTTATCACTAAACTGCTGATAACACTTCTGCAGCCTATCTTGCTGGGGAGTGGACTCTTGCTCTGTGGATCCTCTATTGAAAGTTGGAATTCTTGGGGCTCATGGATGGAGGTTGTAAGGACAACTCAACTGCATGAGCTTTTGAAATCAAATGAAGTTTTAAAAGTGGGGGTAACATAGATTTATGATTTTGATGCTTCAGGTCACAGCAGATTCTGGTAGGTCATGGAAAAAGTTTGGTCCTATTTACATCCAAAATGAATCTCTCAGTGTGATTCAACCGGTTCCCTTTAAAACTGAAAAGGGCTCCCTGCGTGCTTTGATGCGATCTTTTGATGGCATTGATAGGGTTTGCATGTCAGAATCCTGTGACGGTGGCCAAACCTGGAGTTTTGCCAAACCTACTGAATTGCTGAATCCTAATTCAGGTTGATGGCCAAATTATGTTTTTATATACATATATATAGGCATTTTCATTTGCTTCCGGCTACTAATATCACTTTTATCTTCAACTTACTAGGCATTGATGGAGTTAAGCTGAGAGATGGACGCGTCTTACTCGCCTACAATACAGTCTCCAGGGGTGTGCTTAAAGTTGCTCTGTCTGCAGATGATGGTGATTCATGGCATGATGCTTTGACATTGGAGGAGAATTTGGGAATGGAGTTCTCATATCCGGCTGTTATCCAGGCTGGTGATGGATCTGTTCACATCACTTATACATATAATAGGACACAGATTAAGGTAACAACGTGGGATGTTGAAAAAAGAAAAGTATTACAACAATGCTACCATCTGATGTTATTTTTTTTCATTCTTCCTCTTCTTCCTTCAAAATTTAATTCCTTAAGACAGTCAATTCTTTTTGGGCTTTTAAATGGTGTCTATCTTAATAATATCTGAGAGTATTCATGCAGAAGATATAACTTCTTCTCGCATTTGTTTTTGCAGCATGTTGTTCTTCAGCCAAATTGATGCAGTGACACATTAGCTAACTAGTTGAAGGTATGTTTGTTTGTGTTGGAGATTACATAGTGCGAGGTATAAAGATTTTACAGCTACTCATATAGGGTTAAATTTAGTAAAATGATCCTAGTTAAAGGAATTTTGTTTTGCTTAAGTTCACTATTGATTTCTTATAATGCCTCAGTTAAATTTATCTCCACAATTTGTCTGATGCTTGATGTGTCTAACTACAGTGTCTGGTCCATCTTGATGAAGATGCTTTGTGTGGTCATGATTATGCGAGGTCAAACTATGCTTTGTAGCTTCTATATGTGACTGACATGATTATCACTGGCAGTAATCCTACTCATATATAATCTATTGAGAAGAATATTGACAAGACGGCTTGAGATGAAAGATTTAGGATTCTTATTTTTGAAATCCTGAAGTTCCTATAGAGCTCCACTTGAAGTTTTGAGCAGATTCTTGTGAGCCATTTCCTCACCATAATTTACCAGCACTTTGTTAGTAGCATTTTCTACCTCACAATCTATCAGCCCAACAGTTTTACTTTAAATAGTGCATGTTTCTGGTATATCCTTTGTACCATGCACTGTGCCACATTTCTTGTGTATTATTTGCTAGAATTTGCACTATTTTCTCATCTACTTCTCGGATTTGGCATTGAACCTACTCGATGACAAGTGATGTTGCTGATTGTCAATCCACTACTGGACCTCCCTACCAGTCTCATCTTTCGGAAATTTGTACACTTCAGGTGTTTAACATTTTTGCTTGACAAACACTAGGCTTTTAGTCCACCAGGAGTTTGAGGGAGGTATTGGAGATATGATTCATGGATTACTTTGTTGCCTGAAGTCTGAACTATTTACACATACTTTATTCTTGCTTACGGGCATTGCTTTATCATTTTATTCTTGTTCTCATTTGTATCTGGCAAGGAATTTAATCAGTGGTTATTGTTGTATCCGATGAATTCATTAAACATTGCCAATCTTATGCATTTTTTGTCTTGTGATTTAATTTATGAAATAAGAGTTCTCTATGCTCCAAGGGAAACTTTGTGTATCCTATTTCTAGCATATAGGGCCATATGGTAAATAAGGCTATGTAGAGCTCATTGTCACTCTTACAAGTTTGAGTAGGCGGTCACTTGATTTGAATATTTGATTATTTGCACCCGAGTCATATGCATTATATTGTCAATCTAGTTTTCCAGGTGTCATTGTTTATGTCAAGTGTCAATATCTGTTTGCATATGGTGAGGCACTTCCCATGTTCTTCAATGTTTGCAATCTTTTACAGCGAATGGTTGCCTACTTATTGAACTAATATCACAATCAGCATGAAGACAATGTAGAACAGAAATAACTTGTTTCAGTTAACAAACATTCGAAAGAACCTCTTGAATCAGTGTCTGGTTAACAGGTTGGCTGGAAAGTGGGAAGATGATCAAAACACGTTTGAAAGAAAAACTTTCTTGTCGTGCCAATGAAGTTGGCTTAAGCAGCAGATGTGTAGCTGAGTTAAAAGGGAGTGAAAATTAAGAACTAAGAAAGTTGTCATAATGATCAAGACTCTACTGTCACAGTAATACTCAATTAGTTTTCATAGTATTGAAGATTGTGGGAACAACAGATCTGCTTGTGACACTCAGAAACTTGCTCTAAACTTGCAGTCTTTATGATTTCACATATCCTTTTATGCTTGTAAGCTGTTATAGCATGTCTAATTGGTTTTGATTAATTTTAGCTTCTGCAGTGGCTTGTTAGTCATGTATGTTATACATATCTAGCCTTATCAACTATCTATATCAAACATAAAGAAGAAGTAATCCTTTCACGGATATGTTTGAAATTGAGACACTGTAACTTTTAATCACCAACTAGCTGTCGAGTGAAAACGGGTAATCGTCGAACACTCGTATTTTTAAATTTAGGTAGGAATGCAAATGGTACAAACATATTCACAACATCATGTAGCTTAACTTTCCAGTAGCCCAAGTAACAGTTGTGAAAGCGATCTTGCCCAAGTCAGAGCAACAATGTAATGACTTGGCAATCGGATTGCTTTTCTTCGAGAATTGAAAATACAGAAACACAGTACAATGCAATAACGTGGGTCACGATGCAATTTATTGCAAGGTCTTCATTTTAAATTCCTTCAGCTGTTTGCATGCCTGCTTGCTTTCTCTGTAATCGAGACTGCTACCATATGACTCTTGCCGTGAATGAATGGATGAATGCACCGATTGGCCAATCTATAGACTTTCCTTTCCTTGACGACACTCGTGTTAGCGTGACAGCGTCTCCTCAAAACAGCAGATTTTGCCATCAATCTATTCTCATCTATATTTAACTTCTATTTTTAAATCTGTATCTCGCACTTGTAAAATTCTAATATTGACACCGAAAAGTACACTACCATGGTTCCTGGTCTTCTTTTCTTTCTTCATGACAAGAATTATCACACATTTATTTTTTTGTGAGAGTCCATTTTAACAAGAAAATTTAATTGTTGTCTTAAATTGATAAAATAATATTTTACATTAAAAAGTGTACAAATGGAGACGATTGAGGTAAGAATTAAATTATTTATTTTAGTTAACTTAAAAAGGGTACAGACAAGACAATTCAGATAGAGATTCGATTACTTATCTATATATTTATTAATGGTGTCCTAAACATAAGAAATTTTGAAGTGTATCAAATGTGAAGTCATTTTCAAGCAAGCAAATTGCTTGGGCAATTGCATTGGCATGTTGTAGGAGTATTATTGGTCCCTTCCAATCAAATTTTGAGAGTTGGATCATTACATCAATTATTTTTGACAAATAATAAATTATTCAACCTGTTTCCATGTGAATATCCCCACTTGTAAAATCAACAAGAAGGACAAATTCATACTCATCCAAACCAATTTGTCATGTCTAATTCAAAGCTTACAACTAGATAGATACAAACTAGATGTATTTATGAATGGAAAACTCTTGGTCTTAATTGATTTGATCTTGTAGACCTAAGATTGAATGTCAACTTTACTTTTTGTTTTTGGACAAAATAAGTTGAAAATTTTGACATTTATGTATCTTCGTAAATATGAAATATCATGAATTCGTTATATCACAAAAGGATATGAAAATAATTTGTTTAAAATTAACCACTAAAAAATAAAATTAATTGATTAGAAAAACAAAGGAAAATTCAAAGAAATTTAATTTCCATGGATTAATTGAGAAATAATGAAAATGACATTAGAAATGCATGCATGGTTCATACGAAAACTGGGTTTGATTAAATGAAAATATCAATATCGCTATCACTATCACTGTCTATTTCTTCCTTTAATTTTGTGTTGACTAAGTAATGTTAGAGCAATTAAGAACTTTTACAGCTTGTCTACACACCATGAAGCTGACCCTTCGCTAACAAAGTTTGAAATCGTAGCAATGCTGGAAGTCATAGTTATCGATTCATTTGAAAATAAAAATAAAAAAATAATGTGAACCCAATTTGGCAAAGTCTGGTTTATTTCTAGGAAATAATACAGCAATATTGTCAAAGATATGGGGCTGCATGCATACTGTAAATCACACACATCTACATAAATTTCGTGGAGGCAAAACCAGTAGTGAGCTATATATTATTCATCTTCTCCATTTTGTCTTTTGAAATATTTGATATACATAAATGGAGTGAAAATAAATACTTTTAACATGGTTAAACATGTTCATAAAAATTGATTTTTACTTCTAATTAATATTCACACTTTATATTTAACAAGTAATAGTTTCATTTTAAAGTGATAAAATTGTATCATAATATCTTGTGCACTAACAATATTATGAACAGCCGACATAAATAACTAATTAGAGTTTAAATGTTGGTAGAAAATTAAGATTTTGAATTATATATAAATATATATATTTTTTTTTTTTGTTATCTAATATTAAGGATGATAGAAATTATATTAGAAAATTTCATTTAAATTACATATTTTATATGCATAAAATATTAGAGGTTGGGTCTCGAGAAAACAAGAATGTAAAACCTAGGCACCAAACAGGAAGAAATGAAACCCTATCTTTGAACATCTGGCTAAAAATAAAAAAAGAAGAAAATAATAAAAATGGTATCGCAAAACCAAGGATTGATACAAGCCAGAAGATATATGTGAACACTATTTGTTGAGTGTTAGTGGCTAAATGCCTTGTACCAGAACTACACCATGTTTTTCTCATGTAATTTAGGAGTCCAGAGTTGCGGTTGCCCATTCAGTATGATGTAATAACTCAAGCCCAAGTAATAAAACTTGGCGCCAATTGCGGGAGTTGCATGTTACTGGACAAAACGATAACCCATCTTACCAACTTCTTGCATTAAATTGATTCTCTCTCTCTCTCTGTGTCAATCTTTTTCTTGTGTCTTCTGCAAATTTTACAGACGTTGTTATGTCAAAAAGGTTAAAGGAAACTTGAATTCTAAGCAGGAAAGAGACAGAGAGAGAAAATTCCCATAATGGATATTAGTGGACCTTTCCCTATACTCTATGAAAGTAACAAATTAGTCTATAAATTTATTATACACCTGATCTAACGTACCAAAATGAATGTGGACTACTTTGTTACTGTTGTAAAGTATGAGGATTAGTTTGATAATAACCCATTCCCGTTAAACTACATGGAGAGGTAAAGGCAACGACACTTTCTTTCATGGCCAAAGGAAAAAAAATATTCCTTCCAGTCTTTCATTCTCTCTTTCCTTCTCTCCCTGCACTGTGTTTACTGTTTACCTCTCGATAGAAGTTGTTAAAAAGATAATGTTCTTGGCCGATGTGCCATGCATGCTTTAATGGATTCTCATTCATTTACAGCTTTTTTGGCCTCACTGTTGCGTTGTAGGCGCATATCTGAACTACTTTTTTAATTTTTGTTATTTTCTCACCTTTTCTACTGAAAACAAACAGAAAATCTTTAAAGCACTGGATTCTTGGTCACTTTGCCTACTTACATGTCAATTTTCCTGGTCGGTAAAATGTGAGAATATGGTTTAATGTTCTTCTGCAGGTCTCTGTGTGTGTATGTGTTCTGGCTACAGTATGTAAGTCAGCCTTTTGCTGCTGTAGCCTGGTAGGTAAAAGGCATGCGTTGCATACATAATGTTCAATTCATTATGTCATTGGGTATTTGGTATTTGTCTTGTTCTTACTTTTACAACCCTGAAGAATCTGTCATATTCCCATTGTTTATCCCAAAAATAAAATTGAAAGTTAAAAATTTCTTGAAGAATGAGTTGAATGATCTCAAGGCAATTGACCTGAAACTGCTTAAACTAAATCATTATACCCATTTCAAGTAATTAGTAAAATGTGATTTGATGGTTTTTATTCTTTATTTCTTAATTTCATAATAAATCTCATCAAATTATTAGTAAAATTATTATTTAACTCAAGAATTAAAATTATTATCTAAACGCACGATATTGATGTTCAAATCAAGTTTCATAATCTCTAGTGCAAAACATGAACATAATGGATGCCAAAAGGGTAGTACAATATTAAATTTTAAAATATTTTAAACGAATTTTTAAAATATAATTTTTATTAAATATAATATTAAATAAAAAAATAAAAAAATAATAAATAATTAATCTTATATTTAAGACTTTAATTTTAAATTAAATTTTAAATATTTTAATCAATCAACATAATTGTCTTGAATCACCACTACAAATGAAACAGAGAGTAGGTAGCCATTAAATGATAACAAAATTAAAAACTACTAAATTAATTATGATTGAGACTCTATAGTTGTATGTGATTTTTCATTCGAATGAAGTCAACCAACTAGACCAATAATTAATAAGGATTTGATTTGCAGAACGTTTGTGATTCATGAACAAGATAAAACGTTTAATGTTATATGTGATTTCAATTCAATAAGATCAACTGGATCAATAACTAATAGTCTATAATTAATCTTATATTCAAGACCTTAATTTTAGATTAAATCTTAAGTATTTTAATTAACCTGACATAGTTATTTCGGATCACCACTACAAATGAGACAGGGAGTAGGTAGCCATTAAATGAGTTTATTAAACGAGAACAAGACTAAAATCTACTAAATTAATTACTATTGTTACTCTACAGTTGCATGTGATTTTTCATTGGATGAAATTAACCAATTGGACCAATAATTAATAAGGATTTGATTTGCATGAGTGTTTGTGATTCATGACCAAGATATAATGTTTTATGTTATATGTGATTTCAATTCAATAAGATCAACCGGACCAATAACTAACACGGATTAGACTGCAACAGCGTTGAAATTCATACACAAGACATTGACTCTAATATCATATCAGTAAAATGATCACATCATTTAAAGTTTTAAGCTATTGCAGAAGGTCTCGATTCAAGGAACATTCATATAAGATTTACCAAAAACAAGATTCACAACACATGTACAGGGTATTACTATAATTGTTGTTGAAGATATTGAAAGAGATCAAGATTTTTACTGGTTCATAGATTTATGGGATCGGATTCAATAATTCAGAGAGATCTTTCGTTCATACATACATACATACATACATATTTGCATACGTATATATTATTCCCACCAAGAAATGATTGATTAGTATGAATCTTTAAGGAGGATTTGGATTCTCTTTGTGACCACACACAAGAAGTTGACAGTCCAACCAAGCAAGGTTACTTTACATTTTTTAGCTACATATTCGACATATAAACCAAACGCAAGCAAACCCTAAAACTTTCTAAGCCTTTGTCTTTTTATTCAGATCCTTCACGGCAAAGCTAGGTTTGTCTCCCATGCATATACAGTTTTGTTGCTTCCATTCACATGTTATAATACAGTGCAAAAGATATTCATTTCTTTGCTTAATCTAATTAATTAGTATATAGTGGAACTTGATTTGAGCCCTTAATCTAGGGAATATTAGATTTGAAAATAAGGGAGTATATGTTTATGTATGCACGATATGAATTATTGGGGTTGTCTGTTTTCTACTCCATTGACGACCACACAAGCAGAATCTTGCCAGCATGGTTGAAAAAAGCCATTTTTCCTGTATCCTTTTAAGAGTCTCCGTTAATGGCTGTAAAAATTTCGGAATCTGATAAAGAGGAAATCCTGAGACTCCTCTAGATTTAATTATTAACATTTTTTTACAGTAAGTGTAGCATATTCTTGTCTTTTTCGAGGTGCCCTGGCATTGAATCTGCCACCTAAAAGTTTGGTATATTGAATGATGAAGATAAAGGAGGGGGTGTAGTAGTAGTGATGGCCCGATGTGCATTTATGGTTGCAGTTAAGAGTGGGTTGTACTCAATTTTAAAGCAAATTATGAGTATGGCCCTATAAGCTTTGATGGATTGCAATGATACGAGAATCACTTAATTGGAAGCAAAAGTTGGATACAAGCATGCTTCTATTTTACTTATCAAACTCATATTCCCACAAGGGATTGGATAAAGTTCGTAGCTCCCTTTGTTTCAACATAAAGCCTTGTAAAAGGTAAATAATGCAATGGAAAGTTCAAAAGCTATTGCTTCTATTGAGTAATGCAATCTTAGAGGGAGGAAAGATTTCAAACGAAATAAAATACTAAATTTAACGATCAAGTTCTTTTATAATATTCCACATTGTATTATTTCAACACACTAATAGTTATTTATATTAATAAATTATACAATATTATTGTCACATCTACTAAATATTTTCTCTCTTAACATGACAATTCCTCTAATATAAATTTTTAAATTAATAAAAAAAAGATAAAAAGTTTAGAAAAGGCATGCAAAGTTAGTTGAAAATTAGACTTAGAAATGATTATAAAATGGTAGGCCAAAGTCATTCTCTAATTAATATTCGTTTAATTGCTTGTTTAATTATCCTATTATTATCACTAATTAAGTGGCATATAATTAAGGAATGTAGTAGGTAGGCCCCCATTGAAAGTTGGGTATCTCAAAAGATTTGTCTCAACTTTTAAAAACAGATTTTAAAATCCAACTTTATGGTTTAATTGTAACCTATCATAAACTTGATACATTAATATAAAGTTTAGTGACTCACGTAGGAATAAATATAAATATATGTTTTCCTATGCTATCACATATCATATGTATCCAAAAGAGTCGGTCATTCTTAGAATCACTTTTCTTCTTTCTTAATTTCTTCCAATAAAGTAGTTTAAGTGCTTGTGTGTAAAGCATAAGGCATAAGTGCTTTTGACAAAGCCAAATTTCCATAAGATTAGCGGAGAGAGTAGCTTTTTTCATTCTCTTGCCTCTTTCTAATAAGTGGGATTTTCTATTGTTAGTAATTCCTAAGGATTCTCCAAAAGTTGAAGGAAGTAGATGCCATGTTCTTTCAAATGAAGCTTTTGAGGTGGGACTTTGGCTTCTGCTATTTGTCCATTGTCATAGAATTATTAAATCAATAGAAATTATAAATACAAGAAATCATTTTTTTTTTTGGGACGGTGCCTCTTTATCATAACCAGTGAGCCTTCTCTCACTTTATTTATTTTCTTTATTGATATAAAAGTATATTTTTATTAAATATTTCAATCATTATATTTTTAATATTAACAAAATAATGCATATCAAACATACTCTATATTTTATAAAGGAATCCAAAATAATTGAGCTATGTAGTCTATTTTAAATAATATTTTTTGATAATACGATGATGATGATAATTTATTCCAAATTTTTTTGAATATAACATTTATCGAATTTTGTCTTTTATAAATGAGAAGAACATTTTGAACATCACATTCAAGTTTCTTCTATTTTATGGTCATCTTTTGCTTGATTGGTGCTTCTCCTGCACAAATTTATCACATCATAAAGCAAGATCACTGATTTCTTCTTTTATTCTAAAACTCAAAAAGGGGGAGGGAGGGAAAAAGATAGAGAAAAGTCTACTTGCTTTGAGTGCAAGAAGTAACCAAAACTTTTAGAGGAGCAAGTAGTGGCTGTGGTTCTCAATTCACCACCCAGCTGTGAGTGATTTGTTCTTTTGTGTTTGCTTAAAGTTTGACCTTGATGACATGATTACAGCAAATTTACACATTTTTATTCATATTCATATACAAATGTGTGTAAAAAGATTGGTGGGGTTTAGCTTGCACTAGTGAAAAGAGTTATAGGCCCTTTTACCTCATGATATTCCATCAATTAGTCTTTGGGCGAAGGCTTGTTCTCTTTTATCTCTCAATGATCATAAATTGATCAATTGTGATTTGAAATTGAGAGAAAAAGCAACCTCCTTCTTGAAGTTGTAATAGGTCAAAAATAATGCCACTTCCTTTATCAATTACATGAGGGAAAAGAAAGGAGAGATTTCATTTGAAGTTCCTTTCAAATTGGGTTATTGGTTCATCTAGCAATCCTTATTTGGATGAAAACAATATAAAAATAAAAAAAATTAAAAATAAAGGGTTTGAATCATGGTTCCTCTATTATTGGTGGGGTGGGGGTAATTGAAAAGGCATATGGATTGATGGTAGTGGGGAAAACTTTTCCCTTTCAAAGGAACCAACTACAAAGCAACACCTTTTGGTAATTATGCAAAAGGTAAAGCAAATCCACAGAGAGATAAATTTTTTTTCTTTTTATTTATTTTCATTTCAAACTAATAAAAAGAAAAAAAAAAAAAAAAAAGAAAAGAAAAGATATTAGAATGCTCAAAATTAGACCAAAGTGAAGTTTTTAAATGTGTAAAAGAGGCTTGAGTGATGATATCACCAAATTTCTTTATTGGAGTGGGAGCAATAATTATAGTATCGTGCTTGTGACTTAGGATACACTAGAGACAAATGCAAGGAGCTTCTTCAACAATACTTCCTTTTATTGTGTTTTCCAAAAAAAAAAAAAATCAGGGAACAATTTGATTTTTATTTCTAATATTCAAAAATAGAAATAAAATAATCAATAATATATATGAAAAAGCAAAATTCGAATAATATTTTATGTCATTCAAACTCGAATACGACTCAAATATAATGAATCTATGTATAATATATTAGGTGTAAGTACATTCAATTTTTTTTAACTCTTATATTAATTATTTTAAATTTTACATTAATATTTTAAATTTTTATATTATATATTTTAAATTTTAAGTTAATCATTTTAAATTTTACATTAATGATATAAGATACATGAAATATATAGTAAACTTATTCGATAATAATTTAAGATATAATATGCTGTTAAGTTTGATTTGTAAAAATAAAAATAATATAAAAAAATATTGTTAAATAAATTATCAATTTCAAAATTTTTACAATTATTTTTAATTTAAAAAATAAAATTCAAAGTTGCTATATTCAACAATTCATTCCCCACCTTCTCCTGGTAGCAATGCAAGGAATACAAAATTGTCAAGGAATTAATACAATAACATTCAAAGCTTTCCCATTTATACCATTCATTTGAGGCCCCTCCACACTCATTATTATTTTTTTCTCATTTTGTACTTACTATATTTTTCAAACCTTAATGATTGCATTAAACAATATTAATCCACCTTATGTGAAAAGAGCTATGAAACAAACATTTTGTTTCATGCTCTTTTAAAGATTCCTTGCTCAACAATATATTTATAAAATTATCATTTATTTTCGCCAAATAAATTAATAAAATAGTAATTTCTGATATTAAAAACAATCAAAAATACATAATATATGATTGAAGCTAATAAAAATTTGAATTTTTATAACTATATTTGTAATAGTTCAAACTCGAATATAAATAAAATATGAATTATTTTATACTTTATGTATATTTCTTCCATCATTATATGTTTATTTTTAAGTTTTATGTTCATATTTTTTGCTTAAAATGCATTTCAAATATTCGTTTTAATTGACGATATTAGATATATTATATTCTTTACTTTTCACCATGATTTGAAATATATTGTCCCCTTCTCCTACCCATGTAACGTTCAATATATGACTTACTTCAATATTCTTATCATTTTTTTTCCAAAATTTAAACCATAATAATTGGGACATCTAATAGTTTTCTTAAACCCTATTGCAAATAATTTTCTTTGTTTTGTGGTACATTATATTCCTCATGCATATCCTAACTCTTGAGTGATAACAACTAGAACATGTTTCAAAGAAAACCACATCAAATCAAAAGAATAATTTACAGAAACAGCTTCTTGCAATGTTACACACTAAATCAAAGCAAAAACCAAAACATAAACATAAAGATACATCATAATGTTTGTTACTATGATATGTCCTTTGTGCCACTTTTCATGTAAGTGTAATTATTTGTTTATTTTGTAAATCTTGACGAAACGAGAAAATAATTATTTTTTATTAACTAAAAAAATAATTATTATTTGGGTTGCCATCAAAATTTAATTTGATTTTTGATGTTAGGAATCTGCCCTTGTCAATTTGGTTAATAGTCTTTTCTTAGGAATTATATGTCCAAATTGAATAATTGAGAATTTATTTATAAAAAAAATTGAAAACTTTATGGGTCATATTTTTATTTTATTTTTCTTAATGATTTGAGTTGGATTCAAGTTTCCAACCATGCTTTTGATTGCTTTGTGTATTATTGAATTTGAAGCTAAGCTTAAAATTAGTATATTAATAATATATTATTAAAAATTAATTACAATTTATTAGGTATTAATTAATTCAAGTTTAAAATAAATTTTTGACTAGATATCTAACTACATTGAATGTGATAGATAGGTTGTCTACTAACTTCAAACCTAATTCTAATTAGGTTACTTAGAACAATTGGCCACTTTAAGAAAGTGAGTTTAAGTTGCTCCTTGTCAAACAAAATAAATCTTTATTGACCTTTGAATATTTGAGTGACAAAATTTTTCAAAATGATACTATTTATTGACTTATGTTCATCCCCTCATTCTAAGATAACAAACAATTATATATATGTAATTGCTTCCAAAAAAAAAAAAAAAGATCTAGTATTAAATAATATTATATTCACTTATAAAAAAAAATTTAATTTTGTATATAATAGATTATATGATTTGAATTTAAAAAATTATTAAATATATATTTCTATTTAAGACCTACTAGTCTTATAAATTGTGTATTAAATTTAATTACTCAAATGTTATAAAAAAAATTTAAATTAGTTATTGTATTTTTAAAAAAATAACAAAAAAGTTTATATTTTATTGTTTATCTTAAATTTATTTCGAACGTTTATTTTTATTAAAATTAATATATTTATACTTTTTTTACCATTATAATTACAAAATACTTAAATAAATTCTTATGATTTTTCCATCATGCCCAAATAATTTTTAAAATTTTTTTAATTCTAAAAAATGGCATAGTAATTTATATTATATTTGAGATCGAATTTTTTTTTAATTTACCACGTTAGATAATTCAATAAAGACAAAATTTAAGATAAGTGATAAATTTACAATTTATTGATTAATTTTGTAAAATATAAGGAACAATTTGATAACCACCCAACTTAAAAACAAACCGATCATTATTACATAATTTCCGAATATGTAAATAAAATTTACCTTTTACCGAATAATATCAATCATGATTATGCTAGGATACGACAAAATGGCAATGCTCGATATTTAGTGAACAATCAGGGGCATTAGAGTCATTTAGTATGAAAATGGCAGAGACGGCAGGTTGCAAAGATACGTGAACGGTAATAAATGTGGAAAGCTGAAAATCTCTTCTCTCTCCCTGGGTCTCTGCAAAAGGATAATTTTGACTAAGTTTCACGCGTCAGCTTTTCTCCCTACACGACAACCCTTTTCTACATCTCGCGATATTTTCACGAAAAGTTAATTAATCAGTCAATTAGCATGGGTGATGGGGGGTTGAATTTGGCACGCGCTGGTAGGGGGCGCGTGAGGCGTGGGAGAAGTGGAGCAAAAGGCGGCAGCAGTAGAAGCCGTTGTTGTAGGGAGGATTAGGAGACTCGAAAAACGCGTAAAAGGGAAGGGAAGGGAAGAATAGAGGAGAGGAGAGAGCGTGCGTTGCCAGAAGGGAAGAGGAAATCATTATGTATTTTTGTTTTGCCAACAACGCAACACTCCTTCCTTCAAAAAGTGATTCTAGCCTACTACTTCTGCTACTAGCTTTTTGCTTTTGAAGGAAAAAAGAAAAAAGAGACTTGTAAAGTTAGGAATCCCAAAAAGTTTTCATCAAAAAAATAACTTTCTTTAGACTTTATAATATTATATTATGTGGGTATTATAATATTTAATCAATAAAGATTATCAATCATCTTGGTCTTGCCACTACCCACCTCCCCCACTTTTATTAATTACTAATTTGAGTTGAGACTTGAGAGCTAATCACCCCCTTTCACCCCCTCCCCCCCCAGTTCTTCAATTTTAGGCTTATTTACCAGCTAGCTAGCTTCATTAAGTTTGTGCTTTTACTTTGATTTGGCATTCAATGCCTTCCCTTGTAAGTGGTGTTGTATGTGATATGCCTTTGATACCACCTCATGATTTTGGAGTGAAATGTATTTCATCTTTGGTTCAATTGTGTTAAATGTGGAATAGTATCTCAATACTTATTAATTAAATTGATAAAATTTATTGAATTGATGTATAAAATTTAAGGTGACATAATATTTATAGTATATATTTGTTATAAATATAATATTTTGTATTAAAAATAATATAATTGATGATTATTATAACCAAATACATGATGATTTTTAAGATGCGTGAACAAATTAAATTATTTTCAAATGTACTATAAACTTATATGATAATAAATAATTTGAATTCAACATGAAATGATGATGACGACCAATCTATGGTTAAAAAGTCTTTTTACATTCTTCGCACGACATATATTGAATATTATAAATATTTAATTTGTAAACAAAGTCTCGAAGCTATTATATCATGATGACTAAAAGTCTAAAACATATATTTTATTCTAATATCTAACTTTAATACCATCATATCATTATAGCTTATGTTACAAGCTCAACTTATAATTTAATTTCTATAAACTTACCCATCATTAAAAATAGTTTTTATTCATTTATAGATGTATTCGTATATTAATTAATTAAATTGAAGTATATACACTTAGGACAGCCCTGAGTTTTGAAAAGTCTAAGGCAAATTTAGTGTAACACTTGATCAAATTTAATATTAAATTAAAAAATAAATAATAATATAAAATTAATCTTAATTTTAAATTAAATTTTAAATCACAAATATAATTCGATTGATTTTAAACTTAGAATTCAATTAAATTTTACAAATTTAAGTCGATAATTATCTATATCACCTATCTTAAAATTCGCACGAACACATTCACAAATTTATTGAAGATAATAAAATTGAAAAGTTGATTTTTTTTGTCGACTTAAAAAATAGTAGGTGGTCCAAATTGTTCCAACTTGAACAACCTATTAAATGTTAGATTTTATAGGGCGGTCGAGCATGTGAATGGTAGGCTTGTTCTATTATCAATGAATTTAATGATCCATGAACCATTCCAAATTATATAAACATTATTTAAATATGAAATATTTGTACAATTCAAACAATAATTATTATTATATAAAATTAGTAAAATTTTAATACCTCTAACAAAAAAAATTGTATAAAGACATTCTTTAAAGGATGAGCTAAAAATATATAATAATAAAATAAATTTAATCAATAAAAAAAAATTAAAAGCTATCATAAATTAAAATAATTTTTTTTATGTGTGTATATATATATATATATATATATATATATATATATATAAGAAGTGTGAGAGTTTTCCAAATTACCATCATTCTTTCAAAAGCTTAACTGAAATTTGTTGGGTTCACATTTATTTACCCTTAGTTCTTCATGTCCCGTTGTAACAATGGGGCTCATTTATTAGGTTTTTAATAAATGGTGTCACAAATATTTAGTATCATTGCTCTTTATATTCTCATTCCCTCAATAATAATTTTTTGTCCATTTTCTTCTCAGTATATTTGTTGCTAGAAAGCAATAACATCAATACACTTACATAGACATTAATTTCCTTCACTTACCGCCAATTAATTTTCAATCAATAGTAATAAATGAATAAAATTTAGAGTAATTTCAAGGTGGGTATACAATAAAATTTTATATTTGTAATTTATAAATGATAATTCTTCTCTAGATTAGTAATTATTTAATTACATGCATAATTAAGAGCAATTAAAAGGAGATTAGGTAATACGGTTTAGTGAGAGGGAAATGAAAAGGTGGGGTGTCTAAGGCTATGGCTAAGGCTAAGGCTAAGGCTAAGGCTAATAGCAATGGGAATGATGTTGTAAATAAAGTTTTTGTTGGCATTACAAAAAGTCATTAGAAAGAGGGAGAGTTCTTTTTGCTAAGTATGAAAGGCGAAAGTCGTGCGATGCCTCTTTCAGGGATTGAGTGTGAAAGGAAGCACTTTCTATTTTTCTTAAGTGTTTTCTTTACTTCCAAATTCCAAATGAGAGATTAAGAAAAGACAGTCAATCCATGATCTTTAGAGAGAGAAACGATGAAACACAAGCAGAAATTATAAATAAGAAAGTAAGAACAGGCGAGCGAATTGAATAAAAACTACAAATGAATCTATCTTCTCCTTTCCCCGTCACCCTTTTATCTCTCTGTAAAAGGTGGTGTTTCTCTCACCACATTATCTCTAATAATGTATAGAGACAAGAGCAGTTAAATAAAATATATTTTTAATCAGATTATGACACACAAAAAAGTAGAAGCAGATTGCTGTGTTCAGAAAGCATTTTCCAGAAATCCTTGCAACACTTTAGTACAATACCAATACTTCCAACTCCTCCATTTTCCATAAATTCTCTCTCTTTGCCCATCTGCTCCCTTAACTAATTACTACTGTAATAATATTTCTAAGTTGGTTTTATTTTACTGTTCTTTTTAAGTTTATTTGTTTCTGGATATTGAATCATAGAGATAGAGAGAGCATAGAAAAATATAGACAAATGGGGTTTAGAGAGTTTGGAGAAGTTCCTCCTCCTCCTTCTTCTTCTACTTCACAAAGGATCTAGTTTTCTCATACATACACAATCTTACACCGCCACCTGATGTTAATAAATCTTTTTAATCTTCTTTGATTTGGGAATTTTTCCATATTTGATAAGGCTAGCTTGGCCGGTGGTGGGTTTTCATTCGATTGGAAAACAAACGAAGATTTCGATTCGTTTCCGAATTTTATTTGTATTGCAAAATCATAGGAATTTGAACAAAATATTAAACAAATGAGAGCTGGGTTGAATACCATCCAGCAGACCTTGACGCCGGAGGCGGCGAGTGTCTTGAACCACTCTATAGCCGAAGCCAGCCGCCGTAACCATGGCCAAACCACGCCGCTTCATGTGGCGGCGACGCTTTTATCATCCCCATCTGGGTTTCTGCGACAAGCCTGTATTAAGTCACATCCCAATTCATCTCATCCCCTTCAGTGCCGAGCTTTGGAGCTTTGCTTCAGCGTAGCCTTGGAGCGTCTCCCTTCCGCGCAGAACATGAGTCCGGGCATCGACCCACCAATTTCCAACGCTCTAATGGCGGCGCTCAAGCGGGCTCAGGCTCATCAACGAAGGGGTTGTCCTGAACAACAGCAGCAACCTTTATTGGCCGTGAAAGTTGAGCTTGAACAGCTTATTATATCAATTCTCGATGACCCGAGTGTGAGTAGAGTCATGCGTGAAGCTAGCTTTTCGAGTCCTGCAGTGAAGGCAACTATTGAACAATCTTTGAATACAACTTGTTCTGTTTCGAATTCTAGCCAAATTGGTTTAGGATTTCGTTCGTCCACTCGAAATTTGTATATGAATCCGAGGTTGCAACAGAGTGGTGGAGCTCAATCTGGTCAACAAAGAAGCGAAGAAGTTAAGAAAGTGATTGATATATTGGTGAGAAGTAAAAAAAGGAATCCAGTTATGGTCGGTGATTCAGAGCCAGAGATAGTGGTGAAAGAATTATTAACAAAGATTGAGAGTAAGGAATTAGACGGGGTGCTAAAAAATGTTCAAATTATTCGGTTGGATAAAGAGTTTACTTCTGATAAAACTGGAATTGTATCAAAGTTGAAAGACTTGAATGCACAGATTGAGAGCAAGATTGCACATGATGGGGTGATTCTTTATTTGGGTGACTTGAAATGGCTCGTTGAGCAACAGGTGAGTCTTGGGGTGCCAAATTCGGGGGCCGTTCAGCAGCAACAGCGGGTGGTGGCTGAGGTGGTGGCAGAGATGGGAAAGATGGTGGTGAGGTTTGGCAGTGCCGGGAGGCTGTGGTTGATCGGTACAGCTACTTGCGAGACTTATTTGAGGTGTCAAGTTTATCATCCTTCAATGGAAAATGATTGGGATCTGCAGGCTGTACCTATTACTGCCAAAGCTCCTCTTTCAGGAATGTTTCCCAGGTACCTATGCTGTTCTTCGATTCTTTACACCAGTTCGTCAATGCTTTGATTTTGGTTCTTAGCTTGAATTTTTTTTTTATTCCTTTTTGTTAAATGATTTGCTTAGCATAAGGATTTTAGATAGCAAGTTTTTATTACATGTTCAACTTATGATCATCATCATGAAGAATTGCTTTTCATGGAATCCATTATTTCTGGTGTTTTAGATTTTATTCCTGGAAAGTCGATCTCTGATCTAGCTGTTGTCAGATGAGAAACTTGCTTAATTTGAAGTTGAACATTTTATAAGGAACAGGAATCCCAAATTTTTTTTTTATTGGTTACAGGGTATATAGTTCATGATTCAAGTTGGCAATAACTTGAATTTCCAACGCTGACATGCATGCTTCCTCGTGTTTAGGAATTCTTTTAGGGGGATATATTTAAGTTTTACAGTTTAAACCACTAAAACTTTTCTTAGTCTGGATATTTGATGGCTTAGATGCACTGGCCTTTTTTGTACGTGGGTATCACTTATTCACTCTATTTTTCATTTTTCAAGGCTTGGGATCAATGGGATTCTCAGCAGCTCTGTTGAATCTTTGTCCCCGTTGAAGGGCTTTCAAACTACAGCAACTGCTCCACTGATGCATGTCTCTGAGAAATTAGACTCTGCAAAGAGAATGAGATGTTGCCCACAGTGTATGCAGAATTATGAACAGGAGCTTGCAAATTTGTCCAAGGAGTTTGAAAAATCCTCATCTGAACTTAAATCGGAAGCGGCTAGGCCACCCCTCCCTCAGTGGTTGCATAATGCTAAAACCTGCGATGATGATGATAAAACAGTGGATCACACACAAGTAAGTTCATGTCAAATTGCTGTGCATACTTTTACATTATATTTCAATCTTTGTGAAGGAAAAACTTGAATTACATTTGAATGAATGGGAGTCATTGTCTTTTGTTATTTTGTTCCAAATTACAGACTAAAGATCAAGAGTTGAAGCAGAAGAGTCAAGATTTGCAGAAGAAATGGAATGATACATGCTTGAATCTACATCCTAATTTTCATAAGCCTGCTCTTGGCCATGAGAGAATTGTGCCATCGCCTATCTCAATGACAGGCTTATACAATCCAAACCTGCTGGCACGCCAACCGATCCAACCGAAGTTGCAACTAAATAGAAACTTTGGGGATACACTACAATTGAAACCAAATTTGGTCCCCAGCCAGCAATCCGAGCATACAGTTTCTCCTCCCAGTAGCCCTGTAAGGACTGACTTGGTTCTTGGTCGACCAAAGGTCATTGAAAGCACACCTGAGAAAACCCATAAAGAGCGTGTCAAAGATCTCATGGGCTGTATCACTTCCGAACCACCAGAAAGGTTGTCTGAATTGCAGAGTGACAAATTCCACAAGACATTGGATGGTGTTGATTTATTCAAGGGGCTTCTCAAAGGTCTAATGGAGAAAGTATGGTGGCAGCAGGAAGCTGCATCTGCAGTGGCAACAACTGTTACACAGTTTAAATTAGGCAATGGAAAACGCCGAGGTGCAGCATCAAAGGGAGATGTATGGCTATTATTCATGGGTCCTGACAGAGTAGGCAAGAAGAAAATGGCATCAGCTCTATCAGAACTGGTATCTGGGACCAATCTGATAATGATCTCTCTAGGTTCAGGACAAGATACTGGGGAACCTGAGGTCCGCTTCCGTGGTAAAACTGCACTGGATAAAATCGCAGATGCAGTGAGGAGAAACCCTTTTTCGGTAATCTTGCTTGAAGATATTGATGAAGCAGATATGGTAGTTCAAGGAAATATAAAGCGGGCAATGGAGAAAGGCCGGCTGGCTGATTCTTATGGCCGAGAGATCAGCCTAGGGAATGTTATGTTCATTCTCACAGCAAATTGGTTGCCAGATAGTCTCAAATTCCTTTCTCACGGCATTACACTTGACGAAAAGAAGCTGACTCGTCTGGCAAGTGGAGGTTGGCAATTGAAGCTATCCCTTAGGGGAAAAACTGCAAAACGCAAAGCAAGTTGGCTTCAAGACGAAGAGAGACCCATAAAACCAAGGAAGGAAACTGGTTCGGGGCTGTCATTTGATCTGAACAAGGCTGCTGATCTTGGGGATGACAAAGACGGATCACACAACTCAAGCGATGTCACAGTTGATCATGAAGAGGAGCATGGCTTCAGTAACAGACTAATGATGGCTCCTTCAACTTTGCCGCCTTCTCAAGAACTACTTAACTCAGTAGATAGCGCCATTGTCTTCAAACCTGTGGATTTCGGCCCCATTAGACACGACGTAACAACTTCCATAACGGAAAAGTTCTCCACCATCATTGGCACTCGCCTTCCAATGGAAATCCTTGATGAAGCTCTCGAAAAAATTGTTGGCGGTGTGTGGCTGGGTAGAAAAAGTTTAGAAGAATGGACAGAGAAAGTTTTGGTTCCTAGCTTGCACCAGCTCAAATTACGGCTACCCACCAATGCCAGCGCAGCAACAGACGAATCCATGATCATTCGTCTCGAACCCGATGATGACTCTGTCAGCCGGAGCCCCGGAGACATGCTGCCAAGCAGCATTAGGTTGGTGGTTGATGGGTTGTGATCAAAAAAGAGTAACCGAGAAGTTATGTAATCTCAGTAAAATTTATTGGATAGGGATGTAAATATATCAACCGTTTTTGGCGAGGAGTGATATAACAGTTGGGAGGTACAGAGTAAAAAACAGATAGAAAAGAGGGAGACTCAGATTGACGGTATCGTTAGGAACCAGCCATTAAACAATGTCTTACCCCTTTTTTATTATTTAATTTCCTTTTATAATATTATTATGATAGATATTTATTTAATTACATGGATCATGATCAATAAAGAATGAGGCATTCCTCTTTTCCCCAATAGTAAGTTTCCTGTTCTAAACTCCATCAGTGGTTGTGGAGAATTGCCTACAATGAGTGCAAAGCATTCTCTCAAGATTGGCATTGATTTATTTTGTGAACAGAAGGATGAGTATGACTGATCGTGCCATGACTTTCAAAAGATTTGACTTGACTCCCTCTTTAGAGTAGTTGCTATTACATAAGCATAAGTTCGAAGATTATCTGAATGCGTCATAGATTTTTATGATCCGTCATCCACAAGTCACACCCAACTTCTTTGAAGGTTTTACAAAGTGACAATGGATGCCTGCCAGAGGTGATAGAGTCAAAAGGCTTTAAAATTTATATCATGATTACCTGTAATTTGAAAAAATCCTAAAGCTTGACATGATGACCATTTGTGTTTCTTAAGAGATATATATTGTCTTTTTGATTGATTAATTCCACCAAATCCGAAAATGCCATACAAATTTCTTCGATTAATGCAAAACCACCCACAAAGGGGCAATTTCCTACTTCCCATTTGAAGGTGCGGACAAGAGAAAAATGGAGTTAGATGAGAAAGCAAGATAGACAAAATTCATTTATGCTTCCTAGACAAAATTGAATTCAATTGTGTTGGCTTTAAATGAACTCTCCAACCTTGCATGTGTTCTCATTTAATATCCCAATCTTTCTATCAATCTACACTTCCTTCTTCAATTTTGCTTCCCATGT
>CP135538.1:671629-687462 GCA_032402905.1 Khaya senegalensis | reverse complement strand
TAAAATATAAAATAAAATATTTAATAAAAAATTTAAAATATATAACAAAAATATCTAAAATAAAATAATTAGATAATTTAAAAAATTAAATATATAATTACATCTAATGTATGATAGGCAATTTCTTTTTAAAAAGCTTGAAGGATATCATTGCCTAATTCAAGAATATGCATGCCCACCATGATCTTCAAAATTACAAGATAAATTCTTAGTAAATTAGGAGAATTAATAATAGAAATGATTAAGAATAATAATAATAATGATCCATCATTAATTTTTTTCCTTACTTAATGAAATATTAAGAAATTAAAACGCATTTTAAATCATAAAAATTAATTAACAAAGTCCCAAAAGTTGGGCAAGTAGAAAAATGAAGCAAATATAGAAGGGGTTTTGGCCGTTTGGGGTTAGACATGCCGGCAGGAGCCACAACCGCGTTGGGCGGCTGAGCCAATGGTCCATATGACACGGACCTTGATTCGACCACTCAACCGCCTTTTTTATTAAGGCCGGTGGTGGCATTGCATATAATTTAACATTTTGTTGGGAAATTTTCTATGCTTTGCATAAAATGCCTTTTAGAAAAGAAGAGACAATAAAAGTAGCCATTACTTTCTTTTCTTCCTTTTCTTGCATTAAAAGTGATACTAACTTAATTGCATATACAACAATGATTTAACAGAGACAAAGTCTATAAAGATGAGACACGTAATATTGTTTGATTAATTTATAATTTTAATATGATATAAATGTACAAATTTATAATTAATTACTTGTTTTGATCATTTTTTAATTTATTTTTTTTATACTTATAATGAGTTATTTGGTAAGTGTAACATCATGTGAAATAAATTAATTAATTATCAATTTTTTTTAATATGCAGTTTTCTTTCAAATTACATTATAGTTACGCCCAATATACATTATCTATAAATGTCATTAAATTAAATTAAAATGGGTTGAAACAAAAGAGTGAATGATTTGAATATGAATTGAGCAAAGTTATGCAAATGGGTATGTTGTTTGCATCAAAGAGATGTAGGGAAGAAAGTAAGAGGAAAGTGCACCACAAGAAAGCATATAAAAGAAGTTAATG
This sequence comes from Khaya senegalensis, assembly GCA_032402905.1. Taxonomy (NCBI): domain Eukaryota; kingdom Viridiplantae; phylum Streptophyta; class Magnoliopsida; order Sapindales; family Meliaceae; genus Khaya; species Khaya senegalensis. The sequence goes on along the minus strand of CP135538.1, from coordinate 686,366 downwards.
GAGAAGGTGGGTATGGACAACAAGTAGAACTACTAGGAAAGAGTAGCTCAAAATTCAACACAAAGCAAAGCAAATGCATAAAGGGATGTATTAGTTAAGTGGCTTTTAGCTTGTTTTGCTTTGTTGTTTTTGTGTTGTGCTCTACTACTCTTTCTACTATTCAAAAGCAACAAACAAACCCCATAATAGTCCCCCAACCACCCACCTATCTATCCAACCCTACTACCTCTCTCTCTCTCTCTCACGGGCGCGTGCGAAGAAAGGATTAGGGTTATAATATATGCAATTGTATTGTACAATTTTTTAATTTTTTAATCATAATTCTTAGCTTTCTTCTTGTAAATTTTAATTTATGAATTATATTTAAAATTTTGAAAAATATAATCGTATAATATATTCATATATGTCCTAAAAATAAATAAATAACTATAAAAAAAAAAAAGAAAATAGATAGTGGGGTCTCCATTTTTACCTAAACTCATTAAAGGAAAAAAAAAATTGTCTTTGAAGGAACACTCAATGCATCAACTTTTTCAACTAAACCTATTATTTATTTAATGGAAAAGATGTTTTAAAATAAATTATTAATAAAAATGGAATGAATGAAGAGAGGAGAGGGCATGGAATTGAATGGAATGGAACAAGTAGATGACAAACACAACATGGCCTTATGTAATTGTAGATTGTATGTATGCTTTTAGACCACCATGCTTACCTGCTCCCTCTAAATCATCTCAATAATTAAGTGGGGGCAGTGTAACATGGGCATGCACCTCCACAATTTCTTTAGCAATAAACCTTTGTCCTAATTTGGCTCACTTGTTGTCCCATGTTTGATTTATTTAAGTGATAAAATTACTTGCATGTTATACATATAGACTTTCCTGAATTTTGAGTTCATGATTTTTTTCGAATATAATATTAAATCAAAAACTAAATAATAATATATAATTAATTTTAAACTTAAATTATAATTTTATGTCTTAACATCACATATTTTAAATCCTAGTAGAATATACAATATCTAATCTTCTTTTAAACTTGTCAAATTTTCATCATTAATAACATTAATTAAAATAGTATTAATTTTCATTTATGATATATTGAATCAATGCTTCACGAATGAAAGATGGGAAGTGCTTATATTAATTTTTAAAGTCTTAAAAGTTGTGAGGACAATGCTAGATATTAATAACGTTGGTATTAAAATATGGGTATAACCTTTCAAGAAAAGAGAACAAGATGATCATAACTTTGCGTTATCCAATCTCTCCCCACCCACAAGTTTAAATAATATTTCTTTAAATATGTTAAATTTAATCAAGAATTAATTAGAAATTAACGAAGAAAATGTTCTTCTACAAGTGACAATAAATATTGTAAGAATTATGATTAGTCAATACAATTGGAGTGTGAGACAGAAAGAAATGTTATTTGGGGCGGCCCAACAATTCTTCCGGTATGGTCCAACAATAGCATTCATTTCTATTTTAACCCGCAATAGATTCTAAATAGCCACAATCCATTTATTAAGAAGGGGTTATTTTGAGATATACGGGGTGCAGTTAGCATTTCCGGGCAAATGGGTCACTAGGTCAAGTGCTTCTGATGACATGAGTTTGTCACTTTAATTCTGTTGATTTTATTAAATATTAATTTTTTATTTATCGTGTTGACGGACAGAATCTCAACTAGATTTGTTAACGTCCACTTCTTAAGCTCCGAACCGAACTCAACTGGACAACAACAACAAAGACACGAGCTCAAGGTGAACAGATAGAGTTCGAAGGAGAAATGTTGATAACTGTCAGAGAAATTTCTTGTTGTTGTTCTACTTCTTCTTGGCCTCTTTGTTTCAATCCTTCTAGTCCCGAGAAGTCCGCTCGGAGACTCAGAAATCCGATATGTAGAGCCAGTTTTTCTGTTCAAAGAAAACCCTCCAGCGCCATCGCTACCGGCACCTCCAAATCATGGAATTTTGGCCTTTTTTCTAACGGGTATTACGGTTATGAAATACCCTTTTGAATTTTCTGTTTATTATGGCTTTTTATATTTCGTTTCTGTGTTTAGCCTTTTGCATATATGTTGTTACGTGAAATGGCAGGCTCTAATCGGAGTTACAGGAGTAATTATGATTTTTTTTGGGTGTTTTTACTATGTAGAGTAATCGTATGTTCCTTAATGTAGAAGGGAAAGAACTAGAGAAGTGGGAACGAGTACCAAAAATTGCAGGGTGGGGAGTGATGAGGAACTGAATTAGATTCATTTGCGGTCTGAATGTTAAGCTTGTCAAATTTGATCAAAAGAAACTTTAAGAATACTTAGGGTTTAGTTTGATTATATGATGTTTCTAGGTTTGGTAAAGTAGAATTTCCGAAGTGATGTGGGGAGAAAAAACTCATTTTTTATATTGTACTTTGAGTGAAGAAGGGGAGAGCGTGAAATAATGTAGTGATCATGCAATTCTTCCAATGAATGCAAACTCATTATTTGTATTATAGTTTGAGGAAGCTGGACTGACTTTTGGCATTAGTCAGGCGCTTTCCTTGTAGTTCATTGGTTTGACAGTATGATTGCTCATTTCTCTCACATGTTCCTGAGTGGCATGTAAAATCCTGTTTGACAATGTCCATTTGAAATTGAGACATCTATGAAATCATCCACGACACTTGTACTAAAAGCTATGATGTTATAATTCATGTCAATTTTGTGCTCATTAAGTCTTAATTGAGTAGAAATCTTCAATAGTCCATCCATATCATAAACTGCATTATATGTTAAATTCATTCTTTATCACTTCTCAACAATTGCAAGAAATCTGGTTACTTTGCAGTTGTGGTAATATTTATCCTCTTGTTGATTGGAATTCCTTCTCAGCTGTGAGGGTTCAGTTTTTGATCCCTTGGGTATCAATCCAGATGCATTTTCTGGTCTAAATAGTGCTTGGGAAAGTGTTCTAAGCTTGTTATCACCAACATTTGAGAGCACCTCTAATACAAAAAGGGAAAAATCATCTTCAGCTCGAGGAGTGGCAGGTGTTCTCTCATGGCTTTTAAATGTTTTTCCCTAAAAATATTCTAGAGGCAATTGATAGTAAGAGTCCTTAGCATTTGATGAGAATACTTTTAACTTTGGCAGCTGCAATTGAGGACAGTTCCATTGAATTTGGAGACTTCTTTAAAGGCCCATTACCTGGAAAATTTCTAAAGCTTTTGGGGTTTTTGGCCCTCTCCCGTCTTGGAATATATATACCTCTTGGCGGGGTTAATCGAGAAGCTTTTGTGGGAAATTTGGATCAGAACAGTATATTAAGCACATTGGATACATTTTCTGGAGGCGGCATTGGTAGACTTGGAATATGCTCTCTTGGTATTGTTCCCTTTATCAATGCACAAATTGTGTTTCAGCTTCTTGCGCAAGTTTATCCCAAATTGCAAGATCTTCAGAAAAGAGAAGGCGAAGCAGGAAGAAAGAAAGTGCTTCAGTATACTCGATATGCTTCAGTTGGGTTTGCAATAGTACAGGTAAGGATCTTGGGATCCTGTTTAGTAAAAGGTTATGTACTTTAATTAGGAAGCTTACAGTTTCTAATTTAGTCAAGTCAGGTTCTTTGAAATCTCGGCACTAATGCATATAACTTATTTTCAAATTTTTGCAACTTTTGCTTGATAAGTATCATTTTGTTGCATTGCTTAAGTCCTGTAGTAGCGCATAAAACATGGAAGAATGTTAAGAGTGTGGACTACCTGACTGACTTTTAACTGATTAACTATGTTAATGGTTTCAATGAATTCCTCGTATCCTGGAAGAGTCCTTTGAGAATATATTGCTAAGCTTTGCGTATAATATTCTGTTATACATCTTTTTTGTGCTGACAGGCAATTGGACAAGTGCTTTACCTTCGTCCTTATGTCAATGACTTCAGTACAGAGTGGGCTCTCTCATCTGTTACTTTATTGACACTTGGCTCTGTATTTACAACATACATTGGGGAAAGGATCTCTGATCTAAAACTTGGAAATGGCACATCTCTTTTAATATTCACTAGCATTATCTCTTACTTACCAGCATCATTTGGTAGGACAGTTGCCCAGGCATTTCAGGATGGTAACTATGTTGGGCTTGTTGGCATTATTGTATCATTCTTCCTTTTAGTCCTCAGCATTGTATATGTTCAGGTAAATGCTATTTATTATGTTTGATAAATACTTGGGTTAGTGCAAACAATTAACAACTATCTCAACGAAGGGTTTCAGGAAGCAGAGAGAAAAATCCCTCTCAACTATGCCTCAAGATACACCAGCAGAAGCGGCGGGCTCCAAAGATCTGCTTATCTACCCTTTAAGGTTCATTACAGGTTCTTGATTTTTTTTTTTTTTGTTGGGATTGTACATCTTTTTAATTTATTATTGTTATATAATTGTTTTCATTGAACAGGTGAATAGTTCTGGAGTGATGCCAATCATATTTTCAACATCATCACTGGCTCTTCCTGGTACTTTAGCACGATTCACTGGTATAGCTGTGCTAAAGAAGGCTGCAGTGGCATTGAATCCAGGGGGTAAGAATTGTAATTTTGGCTGGTGAAATTTGTTGAAAAATGAGTACAAGTAGAATTTCACAAAATATTAGCCATTTCATTTGTGCAATTTGAATTCAGCTGTAGATAGCTGTTGGTCTCTAGAATATTTTTCACATTTGACAGTGTATAATGTACCATCTGGTGCACTATACAATTTAAGTTAAATCTAATTGTGCTCCCTCCAAGACTTTCAAATATTGCATGGATTGAATAGATGCAACTGCAATTTGATTTCATGGCCACTTATTTTCTCATTAAGGGCTATGTATGTTTGGGGATAAAATGAGTCTGGGTTCGGTAGAGAATCAACAAAAAAGTTAAATCAAGATGAGCATATTCTTATAGGCATTTAACATATGTAGTTTCTCTTTTATAAATCTAAGATTGATTATGGTCCAAACCTAAGAGGATAAAATTTTTGTAGGTTCTTTCTACCTCCCTACCAATATTCTCTTGATAGCCTTCTTCAACTACTACTATACTTTCCTACAATTGGACCCTGATGATGTGAGTGAACAGTTGAAGCGCCAAGGAGCATCGATTCCACTAGTCCGACCAGGGAAAAGCACGGCTGCATTTATTAAAACGGTAATTTTTTTTCTTTGAAATGAATACATCTGTTATTGTAAATCCATATTTAGGTTTGAATCAGCTTCATACGTGGTGTTTTTTGTCTTACGGTGATCTATCTATTTTGCATTTCTATTTTTGTCTTATAAAAGTTGTATTGTTCCACTTTGAATTCTTTGCAAGATCAACCATATGGGATTTCAGCTAGAATTTTAAGTTATTGCATAAACTCAAAGCCTTGTTTGGCTTCAAAATGATCATAAACTCATTTCCATGTTCTATGTTAAAAATATAGGTTCTTAGTCGGATATCAGTGCTGGGTTCAGCATTTTTAGCAATTCTTGCTGCTGGTCCTGCTGTGATTGAACAGACCACACACTTGACTGCATTCAGGGGATTCGCAGGCACTTCTGTTCTCATTCTTGTTGGTTGTGCAACAGACACTGCTAGAAAAGTTCAAGCAGAGATAATATCCCAAAAGTATAAGAACATAGAGTTTTATGACATCGACAGGTATGGCTCATGAAAGGGATAGCAAACTAAAGCCCGGATGAAGGATGAAATAACCATGTAATGGCAACATTTCTCTGTACCATAATTTCTCAGATAGATGGCATGGTTGATTGTTCGCCATGTTTTCGGATTTACACCCTTTGCAGCAACCATTTTGATAAGCATTTGGTTGCAACTTGTACATTAGTGTTGCCTACAATTATTTTGTCAAATGATAATCGGAAAATCCATCAATATTGTTCCTAGACCAGTTGCTTTTTATAGGCTTTCTTCTATCCTGAGGCTTTCATGTTCCCAGGTATTAAGAATAGTGATTAATCTTGTCATAGTTGGCTGCATTGAACAAGAAAAGATGGTTGCGTACAGACACATTTGAAGTTTGCATAGGAGAATCAAATTGATCTTAAATCTTAAAAGAGTCCAAAGAAATGAGTTGATGCATGGTGCGTAGATTTTAAGGCCAATACTTCAGACCGCTAATTAGTTTCCCTCGGATGACAGCTGACGTGTTATTTGTAATATTAAAGGCAATATACAGGTAACAGAAGGATATGAAAATGTATTCCCACCTCCATTTTACCCCTCACAACGAACTCCTCTCTCAACCCCCATTGAAAAGTTTTCCTTGTAGCAGGACCAGACAAGAATCGGATTGTTGAACAAATATTGCATAAAACGTGGCATTCCAGAGCCCATCTAGAAGGATTCTATAGAGGGATGTAGGTATGGTAAACTGCTAGCCTAATGCCATTAATTAGTCATTATCAGGCTCAGCGGAAAAGTCAGGCTCTTCAGGTTTCCGCAATTTTGGCATATCGACATCTTTGATCTTCTGTGCTCCCCTCCTTGTATTGGCAGCGAACCTTGAAGCTAGTATCGTAACCCCTAGGTTCAATTTTGCCTGAGAAGGATTTGAACTAGCGGGATAATGTTCTTCTTCCTCTTGTTCAGTCTCATCAGACTCCCTCTCATCTGAAGCGAACGATTCTGCCGTTGTGAGAGTATTTCCCATCATCCTCTTTTTGTGCCGGCGCCAGGCAGCCTGAATGAAGCAGGCAGCCCATGTCCTCCAGTGGTGGGAGTACAACCGGAATGTATGTTGCAGCTTCTTGCTATGTAGGCGCCTGAATTGGTTAGCTACAAACTTTAGGTCTTCCGCTCGTAGGGCAAAAGCTTCAACTTCAACCAGAGCTCTAACAGTTCGCGTGGAAGAAGGCAAGTTAAGGGTCAATTTTGGAAGCAAAGCCCAGGCAAGGAGCTCTTCGCCACAAAAGTCGCCTGGTCTCAATGTAATAGAGTTGAAGAAACCAGTCCGCCCACCATTAGTTGTAGAGCTCTCCAATCTACCTCTAATAATAAACAACATTTCTGTCACAGGGTCACCCTCGCGAACAATATAGGTGCCTTCAGTGCTTAAGGAAGATACTAGACGCTCACATATTGCATCAAGCAGCTGATCATCCATTTGTGAGAAGAATGGGACCTGCAAAAGAAAAAGCAAGTTGTGATTTTAGAATACAACAATTAGCAAACAAATGAGTGCGCTTCCCGTTATCAAGCTATCTTATTGGGAATAACGAGAGCATCTCTAACAACATAAAACTTTAAAAGAAACATACACGTCGAACAAGATCCAAGCATAGGTGACGTTGAATATCATGGCGGAGATCAGCTGGCAAGCCACGGAGAATGACTTCTTCATCAACTCCTCGAGTTGCAAGCCACTTGTACTGAACAAAACGTCGAACACGATGTTTCAGATCTTCAGGTAGTTGGCGATGCCTCATCCACTCCTCATTGTCTCTTCGCTTAAGCCTCCATTCCTCCAGTCTCACAGTCATAGATTGCAGGTATGTCTACATCACAAAAACAATTTTAAACCACTAAATTTTTTGTAGGAGAAGAAAGATGACAAGCATGATATACAAAAGTGGAACAATCAATGAAATCTTTTACAAATTTCAATTCAAATATTAACTGAACACTGCAAGTAATGTGGGAACAAATAGAAAAAGGAAAACACAAGGAAGAAGATTTAGCAATATCAGTTGCCAACTACGAACAAGTGTACAAAGTTTACTACTTTTCTAGCAGTACATGAAAAGAATGAAGAAGAAACAAGAGCTCCCAATCTCAACTGCCACCAATATACAACTTGACAAGGTAATACAGCATGTAACAATCATAATCACCAAGAAAAGTAAGTTCGAAAGGAAAAAGTCAATGATGCTGTGTTTTCAGATACCTGCATATTTCCTATCAAATGAGCAAAGAGAACAAGACCCAAGATGGCTATGAGTATAGCAAATGTTGTCTCCCCAATGAATGTGCTTGTTGACAAATTCTGAGCATATGAACTGAGATAACAAGGAAGCAAGAAAAGCCATGAATCAACAGTTGTAAACAAAATCACATAATATACATTACCATAAAATTTGACCATATTGTCCCAGACAGGTTGCCAGCATTTAAAAGTTTAAAATAATCTCAAAAGTATAAATTCATGCTCCAGTTCCAAATGGTAGTACATCCACTACTCTACAGAGATCTAAAATGAAAGATAATATATTTAGCTGGCATATTGAAGCAATTGCTTTGCAAATCAAGTTATACCAAAGAGAAAACATCATCAAATGAAACATTCCATATGTTCTATCCAACTTCAGTTTCTTACTCTTCCAGAAATATTTGAACTAGGTCCCCCAATTCCTTGTTTATTTGAAATATAAATCTCAACAAGTGTACATACTTCTCGCATTACAACTTCAACTACCGATTATTTTACACATATCCAACCATTTTTTGGTCAAAGTGTTTTGAGTCACTGATAATCATATTTTGCTGTGTCCTTATAACATGGTCTGGGATGCAATGTTCCAGAAAGAATCACTGACAATGAATTATACAATCAATATGCAAAGTTAGGAAGCAGTTTCTGAGCTTTAATTCAAAGACCAAGTGCCATATCACCTATGATGGATATTTTAATAAGTTTCAATCATTAAAGGGACCTCTCAAATAGAATACAACACTCATTCTATAATTATAGCAACAAACTTGGTCTTTGAATCAGAGCACTCTTTAGTCGCCCCCTCATTTTATTTGTTGTATCTGCCAAAGGCAAGCTATGGAAGTGCTGTGCAGTTCTTCGGATCATCAGAGAGAAGAGAATTAGTAGCTCCACCCCACAGTCCATCTCAAATGGAAGAGGTTTTGATTGAAGTTGTATAGGTTGTTCTCAGCTTTGTACATGATGGGTGGTTATTTTGTGGCTTACAGCAGGGATTTCCAGGGGTGTATGTTAGACCTTATATATCATTGTTGAGCCATTACCTATCAACTTAAACTTTTGGGTCATTTGGTAATTGAATATGGACAACTTTCTTTTTGGAAATTGTCTGTCAGCAGTCATAAACCTAAAATTTTTCCCCAAAATAAATTGGTTAGACGCCAAAAAGAACATATAAATTTCTAGAATTTATGAGGTAATCTTGCAATTTTCTGCATATGTATTTTCATCTCATGTGGATGATCCTATTATGAAGGTCACACATTTATATGTCATTTTATTGTATCTGCATTATTTATACAGTTAGTTTTTGATGTTTATTGTTGTCTTATCTAATATGGCTATATAACACACATCAGAGTCTAAGAGCCAATCTATTCACATAAATCAGTTGTGCATTCCAGTCTAAGAACTACAACATACAATTCAAAAGATACAGAAAAAGGGAAAGATAATGAAAACAATTTTGGTGTCACAGCCATCAAATCTAGCCCTTGAAGACAGAATGGAAACTGAAATCAACATAAAACGAGTGACTTTGATGCATAAAATGAATGAAATCATACCTAAGCTGCTGTAGACCCCACCACAGACAATAGAAGTACTTCTCAATAAAGGCCGAAGAGACAACTTTTTTTGTAACTGCATTTTCAAATATGCCATAACTGAAAGTGATATTTTGATTGTTTGCATCACAATTATGGAACACATTGGTACTAGTTGCCCATATATTGTGATCGTCATTGTTGAAAACATCACAATCTAAAAAGTTGAGGCATGTGGTAGGATTAACTTCCTTCTTGCACTCTTGTTTCCAGCATGATGTATACCTGTCAACTGACAATAAATACCAAGCAGCCCCTACAACCTGAATAAAAAGCAACTGAAATTGTGATTTTCCATCCATATTGCCAATAAAGTGCATAAAGAAACAAAATAATATCTTTAGATATGAAAGTAATAAGAATACGTACGTGGCTAGCCAGCATGTACAATAACAGGTTATATGCAGCTCCTGCCCAAGCAGTCTTTGTAACAAATCCAGTTGCTTTAACAATTTCAGAACTTAATGGAAAAATCAAATATAATCTGGGAACATACTGCAGCAAAACTATCAATGCAAGAGCATTGTTCTTGTGATCAGTTCGGGAGCTTCTTGTTGCTGGTATGATAAACCAGATTACTATCTGTGTAAAAGTAAATTCACTTACAGCTTGAAAAGGTCTAAAAGCAGAGCAAGTAAAAAATAATATCATTCGTGAAATTAACAGGTCACATGGAAAAAGGAGCAGAACTGCGTGCTAGCCGGCTATCATCAGGTTACCAAATTTAGCATTTTGTTACACGAACAAGAAAAGAATGGCACTGAGGATTATCGAAGATGTGAAAAGACTAGAAGTTGTTTTCTCATGCAAATATTTACAGTTTCCCACCATAAAGTGGTTGGATTTCTTTTGTGTGAGTGTGCCTGTACTAAATGTAGCAAAGACCAAAAAAATATTTCGAATCACTCAAAATCTAATTTCCGAGACTGGCCACCTCAGTATGACAGACAGAGACTAGGGTTAAAACCTCCAAATGACACATTTATGAAAGAGCAGAAGACATTTTACCATAGGGGGAAAGATGTTTAACCACCTAAATACATATCTAAGAAACTAATGCAATCAATTTATTTTATCCTAGAAAGTTGAATCCTTAAGGTGATTAACACCACAAAGTTTGATTTGGTCTACAAGTAAAAAGTTCTGTAAACATGATGGGAGAAGAAGATCCCCCACTTTTTTTTTTTAAAAGTTTTTATACACCCAAACCCCACCCCAGCCTGCCCTATTTACAAACAGAAATTAAAGAGATAATAAAATGAGGTTAAAATTCTCGAAATCAGGAAAAAGGATTATATTTGATGGAAAATTTTGGCCATTCGGTCACACTAGTTAGCAGCTGAAGGCTCATTTTTTCCAATGCCCAAACATACAAGCATCTTACCGTCATAATCCCGAAGAATGCCCCACCCCATGCATTAACACCAGGACCTTGACTAGACCTATTTAAACCATCTGCAGTTTGCCAATTCTGTCCTCATTAGGCTTAACCCATGAGCACAGAACAACTGTCAAACAATACTACCTGGAACAAGGACTATAACAATTCTCACAAAATTACTTAAATATATTGAGTGGAAAAGATAGAAACCTTGCTGACATACACCTATGAGAAGTAAGCTTGGGTATATTTGACAGCATTTTTCTTGTCATGTGATGACCCGAGGAAATTTCTATCCTCTGGAAGAAGACAAGAGAACCCACAACCTTTTGACAGTATTTTTCTTGTACAAGATAAATCCAGATCAGTTAGCTAAAGGAAAGTTTTATGGAAAATATAAACATCACTTATTGAAAAAAGGATTAGGTTTCCAGTCTACTAATGAATTTAAGGCCTGAGAAACAAAGAGCAAGAAAATAACAGAAAGATTCAATTAAAAAAATAAACAAGTGGAGAAAACACAACTCTGGAGAAAACAATTTCAACAGATTGAAGCAACTTCAAAGGCACCAACAACATATCAAAAAACTAGGGGAAGATAATAAAAGGATGCCAAAGCAAATCAACACAGAATTTCATTGTAAGCATTATCCCAGAATAAAAAGTAGAACACTACAAAATCAGTTAGAAAATACTAACCATAATGTCAAGAAACTAGAAAGTCAAGTTGTTATGTCAGAATAAAATACCTGAGGCAGAGGCAGGGTTGCAATGAGATCGATGAAGAAGTCAGATCTTAGATACCTCTGTGCAATCTTCTTCGGGTCCATGACAAGTTCACCCCTTCCAAATACCCGAGAGCTTGGTGCAACATATGCTGTCCTAAATTTAATAATCATGTGCAACAAATAAAAAAGATCTGCTATAGTCCGGAACAAAGTCACAATAATTCGTAACTTCAAGTCAGTCTTCACACATGAAATGCCCCCATCCCCTCCCACAGCAGGCAAGTAAAAATACAATGGGTCAATAAAAAGTGCCACCAAGCTCGAGACTATAAACACCCAGTTCCATCGTAAAACAATATCACTACCCGGGTCAAGTATTCTCTTGTACCATGGTGTCTTTTCCTGTGAAAATCCCTTATGCATTCCAATTTTGCTTGTTTCTGAGAGTTGGCTTCTGCCCCCCAGCACTCCATTAACCGTTGAAGGTAATGAATTCTTGTATACTGATGATGACTTTTCAAGGTGAATTGGGTCATTCTTTCCCCGCAAAGTTTCTTTCAGTTGCTTTCCATCAGGATAAAACCTACAAGAGTTTTCAACCAACAAGTTTAATAGATAATTCCATCCATTTTGGAATAAAAAGATTTCCACAGCTCTATGAAGCTAAGTAAAGAAACATAATAAATTCCTAAGTTCTATTGAATAGTAAAAACTGCTCTTTACTTTCATTTTCAGCTTTCATTTCCTTTTGTTTATACCTTGATAATAGATTTGGTTGACAAGAAGGATAAACACATTCCATTTCATTTTATTCACTTTTGTCCTTAGTATGACTCGGAAACCAATCAACAAATTACTTCTAGTTCTCATCATCAAATGCATTAAGTTTTCACTAGAAACAAAAATATTAAAAACAGCAATGTTCCACAAATCAAACAACCCCTAGTTTAATCAAGCATCAAAAAATGATTATGCTCTGAAACACTACCCTACAGTAAGCAACCAAAGAGTTTAAAATTTAGCGAACACAAACAAAGTGTCCCAGAAAATTTAACTCAAATAATTTTATGCTTCAAGTTGTTTTGATCCCAGCTAATTGAGGACCAAGAAGTCCTTTAAGGCTCCGTTGGGCAAAATTCTAGCTTTCCTAGATATCAAATAGCACCAAATCTAAAACTTATGATTTATTAGGTTACAAAAAATATATATAAAAAAATAAAATCCTCGATTAGTTCAAATATGTTCCGATAGTTTAATTTCAGTTTTCTTAGCAGTCCCAATGTCATTATCCCAATTTTATCAAGAAGCAAACACAGCATAGTAGCAAAGAGAATTCCCAGAAAAAAGTCACCCACCCACTATTTCCTGAAAACAAGGTGAACCCAGAAAAAGAAAACATATAACAACAGCATAAAACAAAATGAAATAAAAAAAAAAAAACTACCTGACAAGTTTTTCCTTCTTCAACTCCATCACAAAAGAAACTCAAATCTGATCTCTTAAAACCCCACCACAGGTGTTGCTCTTCATCTTTTTTCTCTATCTGAATCTAGCTTTGTTGTGCAAACTCGTAATTAATGATAAATGACTTGTGTTTGTTTTGTATGTTAGTGAAAGAATCAGGATTCAGAGAACAAGTTCTATACATGTTTGTGACCAACCACAAGTCAACGAATTGGAAAAACTTGTCGGGGTAATTTTCAAATAGTCCCAATATTTTGTAAAGGATATAAATATACTTACAAATTTATAACTTTTTTCAATTCATTCCCCATCGATCCACACTATTTCCAAAAATTAAATTGTATCATCATTTATTACATATTAATTAAAGTAATTAAATTTTTGAGAAAATATTAAACAAAGTATAGGAACTTATTAGATTATTATAATATTTTGTTGCGTTAAATTAGGAATATAAAGGCAAAAATTTAAATATTTTTATAATTTTAAACATATTAGTAATTTTATAAAATACAAGAATTAGTTTGATAATTTTTCAAAGTTAAAACCACTGTGAAGCGTGTACCACTTGGTCAATAAGTCTGATGTCGTTTCTTTGCTTAATAGGGACTGAATGGTGTTTTTAGAAAAAAGTTATGTTCACATGTCACATACCACCGGCTGCTACAGTCAAGAAATAGTGACCGTCTGTTTTCTTGGAACATACAGCAAAATAGTCCGTGAAAAACAGAGACAAACCCAGAATCCTGAAGCAGTTCAGGAATTGTTGAACCACAGCTTCATCTGAGCTAAGCTTTGAATTGATTTCCTTCCCGTCCAGTGGAGAGGTGTTCGTAGCCAAAACAAACAAGTGTTACTCCATAATTCCCTGAATGTCACACCACAAGATACCAGAGCAACGAGTGTCTGAATTGCTACAGGTTTCAAGAAGATTCAACCACAATCCAATAATCTTATTAAGTCGAAGAATTTGAGATTTGGTGAAGATATGCAAGCTTCCTCTTCTTTTTTGAGCTATAATACTTTGAATCTGATTGATCAAGTTAACCAGCTGTGGAGGAAATATGGTGAAGGTACCCATGGCAGGCCAATGAAAATCAATTAAGAGTAGGTTCTAGAGATTCAAACAACTCGAGAAGAGATCATAGCTGTGATATGTCTTAGACAGTCTTACTCCAGAGAATTTCAAAGTAATTAATGGAGCAAAATTTAATGATTTTACCCAGTTTGAGAGTCCGCAGAGTTTGACACTCAAAATGTGATCGAAGAAACCCACTGAGATCAGTTTGAAGCTCTTCGAGACTGCGTAACACGGCATAATAGAAAATTCTGCCAACAAAGGACTTTCTTTTATCTTGGGAAATAAAGCCTGTGTCTGCAGGGATTGAAGGGCTGACGATGATGCAAGAATAATTAAAGAACAAACATTTTGAAAGCAATCCAAGAGGTGAAGGTTTTCCAATCGAAATTTGAGACTATGAATTTGAGTCCAAAGATGCCTCCATTTCGTAGATAAGATGCAATCGAATATGCACAGCATATTCGGTGTCCATTAAGGAAAGAATGTGAGAGATTATAGAGTTTGGCAGGTTGCTGAGCCTGTCA
>CP135538.1:645377-671129 GCA_032402905.1 Khaya senegalensis | reverse complement strand
AACGCCGTAAACGTGTCCCATAACAACAAAAAGTTTGCGTTTTCTGCGTTTTTTCTCGATCTTGTTTTTACTATGATATCGAGATCTTCCTTAGACTTATTGAATTTGATATCGTTTGATGATTTTGGGGCTCTGAATCGCATCCCTCGAATCATGACCGTTCCCGGAGTGATTTCTGAGTTCGAAAAGAGCGAGCAAACGAGTTCTGACGGTTGCGAGAACATGGAGCCATGCGAGGTTCAACAACGCAGGATCATTGTGACGAATCAACTGCCGGTTCGAGCTTTTCGGGATGAAGATGGCGATAAGTGGGATTTCGAGTATGATCAAGACAGCCTTTTTTTGCAGCTTAAAGACGGGTTCTCGCCGGAAACAGAAGTTATATACGTTGGTTCGTTGAACGTTGAAATCGGCGTTGACGATCAAGAAGAGGTTTCGCAGCTGTTGTTAGAGAAATTTAAGTGTGTGCCAACCTTCTTGCCAGCTGATATACACAAGAAGTTTTATCATGGTTTCTGCAAGCATTATCTTTGGCCTTTGTTTCACTACATGTTGCCTCTGACGGCTAGCCATGGTGGTCGTTTTGATCGAGCGGAGTGGCAAGCTTATTTGTCTGCGAACAAAGTTTTTGCAGACAAAGTCATGGAGGTGATAAATCCAGATGAAGATTATGTCTGGATACATGATTATCATCTCATGGTGTTGCCTTCTTTCCTGAGAAAACGTTTTCACAGAGTGAAAATTGGGTTCTTTTTGCATAGTCCATTCCCTTCATCAGAAATCTATAGGACTTTACCTGTAAGAGATGAGATTCTCAAGTCCTTGTTGAATTCTGATTTGATCGGCTTTCATACGTTTGATTATGCAAGACATTTTTTGTCATCTTGTAGCAGAATGTTGGGTCTTAATTATGAGTCCAAAAGGGGTTACATTGGTTTAGATTATTTTGGTAGGACTGTGAGTGTAAAGATTTTGCCTGTTGGGATTCATATGGGGCAGTTTAAATCTATTATCTCACTTGATGAAACAGCTGAGAAAGTTAAGGTGTTGAAGGAAAGATTTGATGGGAAAATTGTGATATTGGGTGTGGATGATATGGATTTGTTTAAGGGCATTAGTTTGAAGTTCTTAGCAATGGGAAAGCTCTTACAACAACGTCCAGATTTGAGGGGAAAGGTAGTTTTAGTACAGATTACAAACCCGGCAAGGAGCAGTGGTAAGGATGTGCAAGATCTTCAAAATGACACCAACAGAACTGCTGACGAGATCAATGCGAAGTTTGGCAAACCAGGCTACGAGCCGATTGTTATGGTTAAAGGGCCGGTGAGTACACAAGACAAGGTTCCATATTATGCCATTGCTGAATGCTGTATAGTGAATTGTGTGAGAGATGGGATGAATTTGGTGCCTTACAAGTATACTGTTAGTAGGCAGGGTAGCCCTGTTTTAGACAGCGCTTTAGGTGTTGATGAGAAGAATCCAACTCCAAGGAAGAGTGTTATAATTGTTTCTGAATTCATCGGATGCTCTCCGTCTCTTAGTGGTGCGATTCGCGTCAATCCTTGGAATGTTGATGCTGTTGCTGATGCCATGGCTTCAGCCATAAGAATGAAGGAGCATGAGAAAGTCTTGCGCCATGAAAAGCATTACAAGTACGTTAGCTCTCACGATGTTGCTTATTGGGCTAGGAGTATTGATCAAGACCTTGAAAGAGCTTGCAGAGATCATTCATTCAAGAGATGTTGGGGAGTTGGGTTTGGTTTAGGATTCAGGATTGTTGCTTTGGGGCCCGAATTCAGGAAGCTTGGAGTGCACCATATTGTCTCTGCTTATAACAGAACAAACAGCAGATTGATTCTTTTGGATTATGATGGAACTGTGATGTCGCAGACCTCAGAGGATAAGCGACCTAGCCCTCAGGTTATTAAAGTCTTGAATGATTTATGCAATGATCCCAAAAACATTGTTTTCATCGTCAGTGGAAGAGGAAAGGATTCTCTAAGCAATTGGTTTAATGACTGTGGGAGCTTAGGTATTTCTGCTGAACATGGTTATTTTACTAGGTAATGTTTTAACTTGTAAATTCACTAGATTTGTTCTTGTTCATAATTTCTTTCTCTGATGTTATGTTTGCTTATATGTTTGTAGGTGGAATAGGAATTCCGAGTGGGAGACTTGCTCGATGGCAAAGGATTTCAACTGGAAAAAGATTGCAGAACCTGTAATGAAGCTTTACACTGAAGCAACTGATGGCTCTTTTATTGAGCATAAGGAAACTGCAATGGTGTGGCACCACCAACTTGCTGACTCTTATTTCGGATCATGCCAGGCTAAAGAACTTCTTGATCACTTGGAGAATGTCCTTGCCAATGAGCCTGTTGTTGTCAAACGAGGCCAACAGATTGTTGAGGTCAAGCCCCAGGTATGTAAATTGAAGTTGTTGATAGTTTGGATATTCTGAATTTAGTATGAAACATTTTCCAAGCATCAAGAATTGATCATCATAGTATTAAAATTGGCGTGCATATTGATGATTGAGGTAGAATAACAACATTTTTGTATCTCTAGTCAATGAATAAATCGTGTTGTGCTTGTTGGATTGCAGGGAGTAAGCAAAGGCATTGTTGTCAAGAACTTGATTTCAACCATGAGAAGAAAGGGAAGGTCACCAGATTTTGTACTGTGCATAGGGGATGATCGTTCAGATGAAGATATGTTCGAGTGCATCGAGCGATCTGCTGCCGATCCTTCGTTGCCAGCCATTGCAGAAGTGTTTGCTTGCACTGTTGGTCAGAAACCAAGCATGGCTAAGTATTATCTCGACGATACAACAGAAGTCATAAACTTGCTTCAAGGCCTTGCTGCAGGAACTGCACATTCCAAGTCTGCATCTAATCAGGAATCACAGGAAGACTCGCATTAAAAATGACCATAGGGAAGAGAGAAAATTTGGGTTTAGGGCAATTGATACAGGTAGCCTTGTACAGAAAAATACTTTCTAACTTTTACAGGTCCATCTGAAAAACCCAGTTAGAAAAAATTACAATTTAGTTCATTCATCGTCATCTTCTTCTTCTTCCCTCAATGTGAAGGAAAACTCTTTTATTTTAAGACCGGAAAGTTTGTTTCCGCTTTCAGTTGTAGCCCTCCAAAGACAATTCTCAACAATGTACATTTCCAGTTAATCTGTTTTTTATTTCTTTCTTAACAGAGTTTTAGCAAGAGTTTGATGTCCAAATCCAACAGAAAAAGAATTGAAGGACAATAATTTGAGCTTCAATCTATTTGGCATATGCCTAAAACACAATTGAGATAAATTGGTCAAAGTGTCCAAATACAGTTCATCTTGAGGACAGCTTCCATGGATTAATGGAATATTTTTCTTCCAGTTTTGTAAACTGAGGACAATTGCCGCACAGTCTCAGCCTTGTCTGAATATCTTTGAAAGCTATCATTTCCAATATTTCTTTTGGATAAGATCGGATCAAAGTTGTACAATTGTTCTACTTGCCAAATCCAAAATTTCTTTTATGCACGATTATGATTTTTTCGGCCAATGATATTCGGGTCCCTTCCATTTTATATTTTCACAAATGAATATGTAATTTTATTCATTTATATTACATAAGTCTCTAATACAATAATTTCTGATAAAATAACCAAATTATTTTTATAATATTGAATTTTAATATCATTATATTTAGAGTGAGTAGAAGTTTGATAATGATTTGATTGTAATATCAAAGGTTAATCTCTTTTAAACTCGGACGATTAAGAAGATTGGCTGTGAAAAAAGATTATTTGACTTTCCTCTTATAACTTGTTTCCTTCAATATTGATGGCGAACTAGTTAAATATGAAATCAATTGTTTTTCTTTGACTGATACAATAAATTAAGAACTCTACAATGATTCTCAAAAGGGTTTTTCATTTTTTCTTTATGCATAAATATTTCTTTGAGGTTGTAACTTTAAATAAAAAGTTAAAAATAAAAATTTATAATTTTTAAATTTTTTTAAAGTGAGTATTAAAGTTGAGGGTTTTATAATGAGTTGAAATAACATCATTCTTTTAAAAAATATTTCCATTTTCCTTAATTTATCTATTTGCAATTAGTAGTTCAACTCTGTGGATTAGAGCTTAAACTAACCAAATAGTAGGATATTTAGAATTGGAGATTTATGAACTAAACAAAATGTTAAAATAAAGGTGATATAAGATAACTACAAGTTAAAATGTAGGGGATATAGGAAAACAGCATATGAATATTAATGAAAGAAAAATAACAATATTAAAATAGGGGTGATAGTAGATAAAATATTTTAAAATAGAAGCGATATTAGATAACTAAAATAAAAAAAAAGGAGATAATTTAGAAGACACTGAGAATAATATATGCGGTATGAAATAAATAGTAGTATTTTTTTTACATAAATAAACATCGCAATAATTCTAAAACAGATAAGCGAGATATGAAAGAGGAAAATAATGAATAATATTTATGATTTGGTACACTAATTTTTTTTTATTTTCTTCAATATTTCTTCCAATATTTCTTCATAATCATGCAAAAAAAAAAAAAATTGTAACAAAAAAAATTTGTTAAATATCTTTTTATCTTCCTTTATTAGTTTTCAATATTTCAAAATACTAAAACTACTCTTTTTGTTTTGTTAGTATCCATTATTTCAACAATGCACATAGAAAGGGATGCTTGATCAAACAGTAATGAATTAGATATTTGAACTAAAATAATTTTGGGTTAGAGGTTAAAATAAACAAAAGGCCATAATAGAGGTGATGTATATATTAGGTGTAAAAATAGAGAAGATACTTAATAATGCAACGACCCATTGAAATCAATAGAAAAACATATAACTTTGACATATAATTTTGTAGCAAAATATTCATACGAAAGACTGGGAAGGCATATGAAGCAAAGATTTTGTGTGAAATTTACAAATGCAATACATAATACAATGAGTCTTCAATATTCAAATGAACACGTGAGATAATATTCAACTTTATTAGGGTGGCATACTGACTTGCTTTTGCTCTCTTTGTTTTTGTGTCTGTTCGGTTGGAGGAAAACTAACAAAGGTGTAGGAAAGAATTAAGAACTTGATTTTGTGCGTATGAATATGTTGTCTTTGTCCTTTTCCATTTCTGTATTGCTAAAAGTGGGGTAAAGGGAAGAAGAAAGTATAGCCAAATGAAAGGAGTTTTAAGACTTCGGATTGTTTGTTCTTCATGTCTGGCATCCTTGTCATCCCTCCAATTTCTGTATATCATCAGGCTTTATTGCCAAAGTAAAAGAAAGTCTTTGTGAGCAGAATTTTGTATTATGCCAAATCACAGAGTCTTGAAGAGCTTGAAACTGATCTCAGTCGTTTTCTTCGAACCCATTTCGAGGCTCTGCAAACTCTCAAACTGGGTCCTTTGCATCATAAAAGAAATCGGCAACTTCATCTGGTTTTGCACCATTAATTACTTTGGAGCTCTCTGGGGCAAGAATATCTAAGAAATGCCGCAGTTATGATCTCTTCTCAAGTAGTTTGAATCTTGATAACCTACACTTAGTTGGTTGTCATTGTCCTGCCATGGATACCTTCACCGTATCTTCTCCCCAGTTTTTTAACTTGGGATCATGTCAGATTCCAAGTATTGTCGGCTCGAAACAGAAGAAGTATCCTATGGTATCTGCACCAAGACTCAAATTCTTTGACTAGAGCTGTATATATCCTCTAGTATTGGACATCGATAAATGTCCAGATCTTCATAAGTTGAATATTTGCATGTTTCCACCAAGTGTTTGGAGAATCGAACAGGTTGTTAACCTCATTATTGATATTGAACTTGTATTAATATAATATTCTTGAGCATATCAATATTTAATTTACAGAATTATACTCGATCATTAAATATACCAATTGCTTGTCCTGAGTTTATGGATCAATTTCACCTCCCATCGCATAGATATTGGATTATATAGATATTCAAATACAAAAAGATACTCAAAACAATCAATTATCTTCCCTCTTTCACCTATATCTTCAGGTTAAATAATCTCTTAAATGAATTCTATCTGTGTGATATTGTGCCATGCTTGCTGCACAAAAACCTTTCGGATTTAACTTCTAATATGGAAGAAAAATTTGTAACATTTTATTTTAAAATTTACCAAAGATTTATATTATGACAGATGCTTTGAATGTGAGATATGAAACTGGAATCAAAAACAGATTCAAAGAGACGAGAATAAAGTAACTACCAACAAAAAAATGCACAAATAATTGTCTTCTAATGTTTGACTTAACTTATTTTCCACCCAAATCGTTGCATATTACAAGTGAATAAATTGCTGATTTGACAAATGAATAATGTTTGGAGAAAATTACTTCCGCTGATTGTATAATATCTAATCAAGAATTTAATGTAACATTCAATTTATTTTAATAAAATAACTTTTCACTCTTGAGCACAAATTAAATCACACGTTATTATAATATAAATTATATATTATTTAAAATAGTATATTAAATAAAGTATAAAAGAAGATATGATAAAGTACACACACAAAAATATAAAAGTAAATAAATTTTATATTTGGTATAAACGCGGAATAGATATATATTATTTTTTTAATAATAAATATTTAATAATAAGTATTTTTCTTAAATCGTTGAAATGACACTTATTTAAAATTTTATTTGTGCATTAATTTTTAATTAATTTTCTCCAATATTTCTTGTAAAAAAAATGTATATGGATATAAAATGTTGTGAATCAGATGCTAAGCTAAACAAAAAGTTTTATTAGAAAAAAAAAGTCATAAATGGAAAATAGATAATTAAGAATTCAACCGGTTAAAAGAAACAACCTAAAAAGATATGTTATTCATGCATAACTAGTGAAAATGAAAATTTGGTTTTGTAAAATATTCATAAAAAACCCATGAAGCCATCAAATAAAGATTTTGTGAGAAATTTAGTTGTGAAAATCATACATGCATATGCAATACATAATGTTACAAGTAAGTCTTATAGTTAAATGAAATTTCTTATTACATAAAAATTAATTAATTAATTATATAAAATTTGAACAATTAAAATTCTTTTCATAAAAATTATTAAATTTTATTACGTGCAACAAACCTTCTATTAGCCCAACCCATTGTATTATTTTTCTAAAATATATAGATCTAAATATGCAAATGGACCAATCAAATATTCATATAAATGCAAATTTTTATATAAATTGAGGTAATAAAATTATACTATTATCACATTATTTTTTTAATAAATTTGAATAAAAATTTGTATGGATAGCATTAAATAATATTTTTATTTTTACAACAACAGCTTATAAACAAATAATAAATTGATAAATATTTACTTTTTTTTTTAAAACATGTCATTAATTTTAAGTTATCAGGTTAAATTTCATATTATTCATATAACAATTTTAACTTAACGGCATATCACTTTAATGGCCAAAAAAAAAATTAATACGAATTTTAGATCCTACCGACGTTCAAAAGAACAAAGATATCATTTTTATTTTAAAATTCAATTAATTTTGATAAAATAAGTTTAAAAAAAATCTAATTGAAATTTGGTTTGTGAGACTTAATTCTTGCTAATAAAATTAAATAATAAAAAAAAAGACAATGATTTCAAAAAGAGCAGGTCCCATCCCACACCCCTATTAAGCAAAAGCAACCGACAACATCTCCCATTGGTGGAGATTTGGGACTTAGTTGTCCAAGTAGTTGGGGTTTGTCTGTTTTAGTCATGGTTTAACTTTAACTTTGGTAAATTATCAAATTCATCCTTATAATTTATAAAACTAATAAATATGTCTAAAAGTTTATCACTTATTTCAAGAAATATGATGTAACCAAACAAAAATTAAAGAATCTAATAAATTCCTATTATTTGTTGTGAGGATAAAATATTTTCTCAGAACTTGTAATTACAATTACCTTTTTGGATGTATTTGAAATAAGTGATAACTTTATAAATTTTTTATTATTTCTACAAACTATTGGGACTATTTTGATAATTACCATTTCAAATTTTCTTCCATTTGTTGACTTAAAGTGAGAATATTTGTCTTAGCATAATTTTTTTTTTAATCAAAAGAAAATGAAAAAACACAAACATGCATTGACGCACTCTGAATCCTGATTCTTTCCCTGTCATTTATAATTAATTAAGAGCTTGCACAAGAAAAAGCTGGATTCAGATAAAAAAAAAATGCTGAATGGTAACCATTGGGGTCGGGTTTTGAGAGATCAGATTTAAGCTTCTTTTGCTTTTGGTGATGGAGCTGAAGAAGGAAAAACTTGTCAGGTAATGCTTTCATTTCATTTCTTTTCGTTTTCTTTTTGTTTCTGTTGTTTTTATATGTTTTCTTTTCGTGGGTTCACTTGGCTTTCAGGAAAAATTGGGTGCGTGACTATTTTTCTGAGAGTTGTTTTTGTTTCTATGCTGTGTTTGGTTGATGAGAAAATTGGGGAAATGACATTGGGACTGCCAAGAAAACTTGAATTAGACTAACGGGAAAAATTTGAACTAATCAAAGATTTTATTTTATTTTCTGTTTTATATTGTGTTTGTAACTGAAGAAATGGATAAGTTGTAGATTTACTTCTATTTGTTATCTAGCAAAGTTAGTATTTTGCCCAACTGAAGGCTGAAAGAACTTCTTGGTCCTCAATTAGCTTGAATCAAAACAACTTGAACCATAAAATTCGTTAGATTTAAGTATTCTGGGAGGCTTTATTTTCTTTTGCTCAATTTTGAACTCTTTGGTTGCTTAGTGTAGGGTAGTATTTCAGCTTAATTATTTTCCAAGGCCAGATTAAACTAGGGGTTTGTTCGATTTGCGGAAATTTGCGGCTTTTTTGTTTTTGTTTCTCGTGAAAACTGTTCCAGCTGTGCATTTGGTGATGAAAACTAGAAGTTGTTTATTGATTTATTTCTGTCTCATACCAAGGGCAAAAGTGAATAAAATGACATGGGATGTTATTAACCTTCTTGTCAACCAAATCTGTTTTCAAGATATAAACAAAATGAAATGAAAGATGAAAAATGAAAGTAAAGAGCAGTTTTTACAATTCCATGGAACTTTGGGAATTATTATGTCTCTTTACTTAGCTCCATACAGCTAAGAAAATCCTTTTATGCCAAAATTTTCTGCCAAAACGTTGGAATTATCTGTTAAACTTGTTGGTTGAAAATGTTTGTAGGTTTTATTCTGATGGAAAACAACATAAAGAAACTTTGTGGGGAAAGAATGATCCAATTCACTTTGAAAAGTCACCATCCATGTACAAGAGTTCATTAACTGCAACGGTAAATGGAGTGCTGGGGGATAGGAGTAGACTCTCAGAAGCAAGCAAAATTGCAGGGCCTAAGGGCTTTTCACAGGAAAACACACCATGGTACAAGAGAATACTTGACCCAGGTAGTGATATTGTGTTAAGATGGAACTGGGTTTTCATAGTCTCATGCTTGGTGGCACTTTTTGTTGACCCATTGTATTTTTACTTGCCTGCTGTGGGAGGGGATGGGAGTACTTTGTGTGTGAAGACTGACTTGAAGTTACGAATTACTGTGACATTGTTCCGGACTATAGCAGATCTTTTTTATTTGTTGCACATGATTATAAAATTTAGGACAGCATATGTTGCACCGAGCTCTCGGGTATTTGGAAGGGGTGAACTTGTCATGGATCCAAAGAAGATTGCGCAGAGGTATCTTAGATCTGACTTCTTCATTGATCTCATTGCAACCCTGCCTCTGCCTCAGGTATTTATTCTGACATAAAAATTTTGATTTTCTGGTTTCTTCGCATTGTAGTTAGTATTTTCTAACTGATTTTGTAGTGTTCTATTTTGATTATTCTAGGAAAATGCTTGCCATGGACATTATGTGTTGATGTGATTTGGGATCCTTTTACTGTGTTCCCCTAGTTTGCAGATATGTTATTGGTGCCTTTGAAGTTGCTTCAATCTATTGAATTTGTTTTCTCTAGATTATCGTTCTCCTCTTATTTATTTATTTCAATTGCAAATTTCTGTTATTTTCTTAGGATATTTGTTTTTTGGGCCTTAAATTTATTACTAGACCCGGAAACCTATATTCTTCTTTCAATAAGTGATGGCTTATATTTTCAATAAATTTTCCTTCAGCTAACTGCTTTGGTTTTATCTTGGACAAGAAAAATATTGTCAAAAGTTAGTGGGTTCTCGTCTTATTCTTGAGGAAGAAATGTCCTTGGGTCATTAGATGACAAGAAAAATGCTGTCAAAAATACCAAAGCTACTACTTATAGGTGTATGCAGATTGCTGAGGAAGGTTTCTGCCCGTTCTACTCAACCCATTTAAGTAATTTTATGAGAATTTCTATATTCCTTGTTTCAGGTAGTGTAGTTTGACAGTTGTTCTGTGCTCATTGGGTAAGCCCAGTGAGGACACTATAAGTAAACTGCAGATGGTACAAATAGGTCTAGTCAAGGTCTCGGTGTTAATGCATTGAATGGGGCATTCTTAGGGATAATGAAGGTGAGATGTTTCTATGTTTGGGCGTTGGAATAAATGAGCTTTCAGCTGAAAGTTAGTATGACCGAGTGGCCAAAATTTTCAATCAATTATAATCCCATTTTCCTGATTTCAAGCATCTTCTGTCACATTTTGTTGTTGGGTTTCCATTTTCATTAAGGTGGGGGATCTCCTTTGCCCACCTTGCATACAGAACTTTGTATTTGTAGACCAAATCAAACTTTATGGTGTTAAATCACCTTAAGGTTCAACTTTCAAGGATAAAATAAATTGAGAGCTGTAGTCTTTAGATATGTATTTGAGGTGGTTAAATGTCTTTCCCTCTGTGGTTAAATGTCTTCAGCTCTTTCATAAATCTTTCTTTGTAGGTTTTAACCCTAGTCTCCACCTGTCATACTGAGGTGGCCAGTCGGAGAAAAGTGGATTGTAAGAACTTGGTAGATTTTGAGAAATATTTTTGGGCCTTTGCTACCATTAGGAGTTTATATACATATATATACACACACAAGAAATCCAACCACTTATGTGGTAGAAAACAGCAAATATTTGCGTGAGGAAACAACTTTCAGCTTTTTCTGGCATCTTTGATACTGAATGCCATGGTTTTCTTATTCTTGTAATAAATTGCTAAATTTGGTAACTGGGGATAGCATGCTAGCATGGAGTTCTGCTTCTTTTTCCATATAACTAGCTAATGTCATTAATAATATTATTTTTCACAAGTTTTGCTTTTAGACTTTCTTGTGCTGTAACTGAATTTACTTACACAGATTGTAATCTGGTTTATCATACCGGCAACAAGAAGCCCCCAGACTGATCACAACAACAATGCTCTTGCGTTGATAGTTCTGCTGCAGTATGTTCCCAGATTATATTTGATATTTCCATTAAGTTCTGAGATTATTAAAGCAACTGGAGTAGTCACAAAGACTGCTTGGGCAGGGGCGGCATATAATCTGTTATTGTACATGCTGGCTAGCCATGTATGTAATCTTATTACTTTCATGTCAAAAGATTTTATTTTGTTATTTTACTCACTTTATTAGCAAGATGGATGGAAAATCACGATTTCACTTTCATTTTTTATCCAGGTTGTGGGGGCAGCATGGTATTTACTGTCAGTTGACAGGAATATGTCATGCTGGAAAAAAGAGTGCAGGAAGGAAGTTAATCCTATCTCATGTCTTAACTTTTTGGATTGTGATGTTTTCAACCATAACAATCGCAAAACATGGGCAACTAGTACAAATGTGTTCAATAATTGTGATGCAAATAATGATAAGTTCAATTATGGGATATTTGAAAATGCAGTTACAAAAAAAGTTGTCTCCTCAGCCTTTATCAAGAAGTACTTCTATTGTCTGTGGTGGGGTCTACAACAGCTTAGGTATGATTTTATTCTTTTTATGCATCAAATTAAATCAATTTATGTTGATTTCAGTTTCCATTGTCTGTCTTCGCTGGCTAAACTTGATGGCCGGGACACCAAAATTTGTTCATTATCATTCCTTTTTTCTGTATCTTTTTGATTGTATGCTGTAGTTCTTAGGCTGGAATGCAGAACGGATTTATGTGAATAGATTGGAGTCTTAGACACCAATGTAGATTATATAACCATGTCAGATAAGACAACAATAAACATCAGAAAATCAACAATAAACATAAAATTACATATAAATGTGTGATATCCATAAAAGGATCATCCACATGAGACGAAAATGCATATGCAGAAAATCTCGCAAGTTCTAGAAATTTGTAGAGTTTCTTTCTTTGTGAGGATCTAACTGATTTGTTTTGGAGAAAAATATTAGGTTTTTGACCATTGATACACAATTTCCAAAAGAAAAAAGTTGTACCAATTCAGTTACCACATGACCCAAAAGTTTAAATTGATACTTAAGGACTCAACAATAGTTTGTAAGGTCTGACATGCACACCTGAAAATCCCTGCTGTAAGCCACAAAATAATCACTCACCCCATTCTAAGCTGAAAACAACATATACAAACACCCAAAACCTCTCCCATTTGTGACGGACAAAGATGGACAACTTGAGGGTATCAGAGGTTCTTGTTCTCTGCTTTCTGCCTGCAGGGCACTTCAATACCCTGCCTTCAGTGCATACAATTATTACAATGAGGGGAGAAGCCAAAGAGTGCTCTGGTTCAAAGACCAAGTTTGTTACTATAATTATCTAATGAGTGTCATATTCTATTTGGAGAGGTCCTGTTAATGATTGAAACTTATTAAAATAGTCATCATAGGTGATTTGGCACTTGGTCTTTGGATTAAAGATCAGAAACTGCTTCCTGACTTTGCTTACTGATCGTTGAATTCGTCATCAGTGATTCTTTCCAGGACTTTGCATCCTGGACCATGTTATAAGGACACTACAAAACATGATTATTCGTGATTAAAATAATTGGTATTCAAAGCTGTAACGCTAGAAGTATGTAGACTTGTTGAGATATATATTTCAAATAAACAAGGAATTGCAGGCACCTATTTCAAATATATCTGTAAGAGTAAGATTCTGAAGTTGGAAGTGAACATATGGCATGCTTTATTTGATGATATTATCTCTTTGGTAGTACTTGAATTGCAAAGCAATTGCTTCCATTTGCTGGCTAAATATATTTTCTTTCCTTTTGGACCTCTGTATAGTGGTGGATTTACTTGCCATTTTGAAAGGGGGCATGAATTTATATTTTAAACTTTTTTTTAACTGCAAAATTATGACAACCTATCTGGGCCAATGTGGTCAAAATTGTATGGCAATGTATATTCTGTGATTTTGTTTACAAATGTTGATTCATATCTTTTTTTTTTTTTTTGCTTCCTTATTATCTCAGTTCATATGGGCAGAATTTGTCAACAAGCACGTTCATTGGGGAGACATCATTTGCAATACTCATCGCCATCTTGGGTCTTGTTCTCTTTTCTCATTTGATTGGAAATATGCAGGTATTAGAAAACACAGCATCCTTGACTTTTTCCTTTCAAACTTACTTTTGCAGCGATGATGATGGTTACACGCTGTACTACCTTGTCAAGTTGTATATTGGTGGCATTTGAGACTGGGAGCTGTTGTTTCTTCTTCATTCTCACCTTTTTCTTCTTTTTTCATGTACCACTTAAAAAGTAGTAAACTTTAGAAACAATGATAGTATCTTGTCCACTTGTTTGTAGTTGGCAATTGATACTGCTGATTGTCTATTTGGTTTGGCTTCTCTTATGGCCAAAAGAGCTTTTTTAATGTCAAAAGCTCTTTTTAAATGTTTTTGTGTCGTTTGGTTGTCAATGGAGAAGAGTTTTTGGAAGATTAAAAATACTATTTTGCTCCTATTGGGAGAAACCCAAATTTTTGGGCTTTTGGAAGTGTAGTTTACGGACCCTTTTTATGAGGTTAAATTGTCTAGAATACTCTTATTTTATTTCAAATGTTTTATTCTGTTTTTCTCATAACATAACTTAGAAAACTTGCCTATTAAGGTAATTACAAAATTTGTATCAGAATATATTTGTTACAACCAAACAACTCATAATTTTTTGTCAAAAGCTTTACTCATAAAAGGTCTACCCATAAAAGCTCTACTTAAAAAACTATACCAAACAGATCCAATCTTCTTCCTTCTGTTTTCTTTTTTCTATTGTTCCTGCATTAGTTTTCAGTGTTTGGTTGATATTTGAATTGAAATTTGTATAGAAATTCATTGATCTTTCCACTTTTGTTTAGCATGCTTGTCATCTTTCTTCTCATGTAAAATTTAGTGGTTTAAAATTGTTTTCATGATGTAGACATACCTACAATCTATGACTGTGAGACTTGAGGAATGGAGACTGAAGCGAAGAGACACTGAGGAGTGGATGAGACATCGCCAACTCCCTGATGATCTGAAACATCGTATTCGACGTTTTGATCAGTACAAGTGGCTTGCAAATCGAGGAGTTGATGAAGAAACTATTCTCCATGGCTTACCAGCTGATCTCCGCCGTGATATTCAGCGCCACCTATGCTTGGACCTTGTTAGACGTGTATGTTCCTTGTTAAGTTCTATGTTGTTAGGGCTTAATTAGTGCACTTGTTTGCTAATTGTGTACTCTATCCATAATAATCACTTGCTTTTTTCTTTTGCAGGTCCCATTCTTCTCCCAAATGGACGATCAGCTGCTTGATGCAATATGTGAGCGTCTAGTATCTTCCTTAAGCACTGAAGACACCTATATTGTTCGCGAGGGTGACCCTGTGACGGAAATGTTGTTTATTATTAGAGGTAGGTTGGAGAGCTCTACAACTAATGGTGGTCGGACTGGGTTCTTCAACTCGATTACATTGAGACCAGGCGACTTTTGTGGGGAAGAGCTCCTTGCCTGGGCATTGCTTCCAAAATCCACCCTTAACTTGCCTTCTTCAACACGAACTGTTAGAGCTCTGGTTGAAGTTGAAGCTTTTGCCCTGCGAGCGGAAGATCTAAAGTTTGTTGCTAACCAATTCAGACGCCTACATAGCAAAAAGCTGCAGCATACATTTCGGTTCTACTCCCACCACTGGAGGACATGGGCAGCCTGCTTCATACAGGCTGCTTGGCGCCGGCACAAAAAGAGGATGGTGGGAAATACTCTCACAACAGCAGGATCCTTCGCTTCAGATGAGAGAGAGACTGGGCAAGAGGAAGAAGAACATTATCCTGCAAGTTCAAATCCTTCTCAGGCAAAACCGAACCTAGGGGTTACGATACTAGCTTCAAGGTTCGCTGCAAATACAAGGAGAGGAGCACAGAAGATCAAAGATGTGGATATGCCAAAATTGCTTAAACCTGAAGAGCCTGACTTTTCCACTGAGCTTGATGATGACTAATTAATGGTATTAGGCTAGGAGTTTACCATAGCTACAGCTCTCTATAAAATCCTTCTAGATGGGTTATAGAATGCCACATTTTACGCAATATTTGCGAATCTAAATCTTGATTGGTCCGGCGACAAGAAATGCTTTTGTTTCCTGTATATTGCTCGTAATAGTACATTCAACATGTTAGCTTTCATTGGAGACAAGCTAATTACAGACTTACAGGGGTGGTCTGAACTATTGGTCTTCAAAATCTGCTCGTTATGCATAAACTTATTTCTTTTGACTATTTAATATTTAAGATCAATTTCATTTTCCTATACAAACTTCAAATGCGTTTGTATTCAACAATCTTTTATTGGCCAACGCAGCCAACCAACAAGATTGATCACTGTTCTTAACATCTGGGCACATGAAAGCTTCAGCAGAGGAACTCCTACAGAAAAATTTCTTCTGTATTTGCCGATTATCTTTCAAAATTTTAAAAGAATAATTGTAGGCAATATTATGTACAAGTTGCAAGCTAATGTATATTAAAATGTTACAAAAGAGTGTAAATCCAAAAACTTGGCACAGTACAACCATGCCATCTGTCCTGCGAAACAATCTTACAGAGAAATGTTACCTGTTACATGGTTATTTCATCCTTCCTCTGGCGTTCAGTTTGCCATTCCATTTATGAGCCATACCTCTCAATGTCATTCAACTCTATGTTCTTGTACTTTTGGGATATTATCTCTGCTTGAGCTTTTCTAGCAGTGTCTGTTGCACAACCAACAAGAATGAGAACAGAAGTGCCTGCGAATCCCCTGAATGCAGTCAAGTGTGTGGTTTGTTCAATCACAGCAGGACCAGCAGCAAAGATTGTTAAAAACGCTGAACCCAGCACTTATGTCTGACTAAGAACCTATATATTTAACATAGAACATGTAAATGATGAAACAAGGATTTGAGTTTATGTAAGAAGTTAAATTCTAGCTGAAATCCTGTATATTTGATCTTGCAAAGAATTCAAAGTGGGACAACACCAATTTTTTAAGACAAAAATCGAAATTGCAATAATATATATGTTTCATTTCAAAGAAAAAAAATTACCATTTTAATAAATGCAGCTGTGCTTTTCCCTGGTTGGACTAGGGGAATTGATGCACCTTGGCGCTTCAACTGTTCACTCACATCATCAGGGTCCAATTGTAGGAAAGTATAGTAGTAGTTGAAGAAGGCAATCAAGAGGATATTGGTAGGAAGGTAGAAAGAACCTACAAAAATTTTATCCTCTTAGGTTTGGACTCTAATCAATCTTATAAAGAGAAAGCACATATATATTCATTTATACTTTATTATCTAACTTTGTAGTCAATTCTCTGTCAAACCCACACTCATTTCATCCCCAAACATAGCCCTTAACGAGAATATGCATAAGTGACCATGAAAACAATTCGCACTTACATCTCTTCAATCCATGCAACATGCCAAAGTCTCAAAAGGAGCATAATGAGATTTAACTTAAAATTGCATAGTGCACTACATGGTACATTATACATGCTCAAATATGCAAAATCTTCAAGAGACAAACAGCAGTCTACAGCTGAATTCAAATTATATGAATGAAATAGGAAATATTTTGCGAAATTCTACTGGCTGATATTATACTCATTTTTCAACAACTTTCAACAGTCAAAATTACAATTCTTACCCCCGGATTCAAAGCCATTGCAGCCTTCTTTAGCGCGGCTATACCAGTGAATCGTGCTAAAGTACAAGGAAGAGCCAGTGATGATGTTGAAAATATGATTGGCATCACTCCAGAACCACTCACCTGTTTAATTAAAACAACTATATACCAACAATAAATTACAAAGATGTACAAACCCAACAAAATAAAATAAAAAAAATTTGGAATTCAAACCCTGAAGGGTAGGTAAGCAGATCTTTGGAGCCCGCCACTCCTGCTGGTGTATCTTGAGGCATAGTTGAGTGGGATTTTTCTCTCTGCTTCCAGCAACCCTTTGTTGATATATTTGTTAACATTTTATTGTTTGCACTAATCCAAGTATTATCAAACCTAAAAAATAACATTTACCTGAACATATACGATGCTGAGAATTAACAGGAAGAATGAAACAATAATGCCAACAAGCCCAATGTAGTTACCATCTTGAAATGCCTGCACAACCATCCTACCAAACGATGCTGGCAAGTAGGAGATAATGCTTGTGAAAATTAAAAGAGATACGCCATTTCCCAGTTTTAGATCGGAGATCCTTTCCCCAATGTATGTCGTAATTATAGGGCCTAGTGTCAATAAAGTAACAGATGAAAGAGCCCACTCTGTACTGAAGTCATTGACATAGGGACGAAGGTAAAGTACGTGACCAATTGCCTGCCATCAAGAAGAAAGATGTATAATAGAACATTATAAGCAAAGCTCAGCAATATATTATCAAAAGACTCTTCCAGTATATGAGTTATACATCGAAACCATTGATGTAATTAATAAGTTAACGGTCAGCCAGGTAGTCCACAGTCTCATGTTTTATGCACTACTACAGGACTTCAGCAATGCATCAAAATAATTCCTCTTTGTTGCAGCAATCTCTCAGAGGGAAAGTTACAAAAAATTGAAAATAAGGTATATGCATTTGTGCCAAGAATTCAAAGAACCTGATACTAAATTAGAACCTGTAAGCTTCCTGATTAAGCTACCTAACCATTTACTAAACAGGATATCAAGATCCTTGCCTGCACTATTGCAAACCCAACTGAAGCATATCGAGTACACTGAAGCACTTTCTTTCTTCCTGCTTCGCCTTCTCTTTTCTGAAGATCTTGCAACTTCGGATAAACTTGGGCAAGAAGCTGAAACACAATTTGTGCAATGATAAAGGGAACAATGCCAAGAGAGCTATTCCAAGTCTACCAACGCCGCCTCCAGAAAATGTATCCAATGTGCTTAATATACCGTTCTGATCCAAATTTCCTACAAAAGCTTCTTGATTAACCCCGCCAAGAGGTACATATATTCCAAGTCAGGATAGGGCAAAAAACCCCAAAAGCTTGAGAAATTTTCCAGGTAATGGCCCTTTAAAGAAGTCTCCCAAATCAATGGAGCTGTCCTCAATTGCAGCTGCCAAAGTTAAATATATTCTCATCAAATGCAAAGGACTCTTACTATCAATTGCCACTAGAATATTTTTGGATAAAACATCTAAAAACCAAGAAGAACACCTGCCACTCCTCGGCTAAAGAAGATTTTTCCCTTTTTGTACTGGAGTTGTTCTCAAATGTTGGTGATAACAAGCTCAGAAAACTTTCCCAAGTGCCATTTAGACTAGGAAATGCATCTGGATTTATACCCAGGGGATCAAAAACTGAACCTTCAGAGCAGAGAAGGAATTCCAATCAGCAAGTGGGATAAATGTTACCAAAACTGCAAACTAACCAGATTTCTTGCAATTGTTGCGAAGTGACAAAGAGTGAATTTAACATGGACTACACTTTACTGCATGGATGGACAAAAGAAGATTTCTACACAATTAAGTCTCAATAAGCAAAAAACTGGCACAAATTATAACATCACAGGTTTTAGTACAAGTGCTGTGGTTGATTTCCTAGATGTCCCAACTTCAAACGGATATTGCCAAACAGGATTTTATGTACCACTCAGTAACATGTGAGAGAAATGAGCAACCATAGTGGCAAACAGATAAAATACCCGGAACAAGCCTGACTAATACCAAAAGTCAGTTCAGCCTCCTCATAACTTCCAAAGAATAAGTAATAAATTAGTTTGCATTCATTGGAAGCATTGCATGATCACTATATAATTTCAGCCTCTCCCTTTCTTCACTCAGTTTCTCTCAATATCACTCCGGAACTTCTACTTTAACAAACCTAGGTATCACATATAATCAAACTACCCTAAGTATTCTTAAGAGTTTCTTTTAACCAAATTTATAATCTTAATATTCAGACTCCAAATAACTCTAATTCAATCCCTCATCAGTCGCCACCCTTCAATTTTTGGTACTCATTTCCACTTTTCTAGTTCTTTCCCTACTACATTACAGAACAAATGATTACTTTACATAGCAAACAAACCAAAAAAAAAAATCATAATTACTCCTATAATTCCATTTACAGCCTGCCATTCGAAAAACAAAAAAAATTACAAAAGGCTAAATACAAAAAAGAAATATTAAAAGCGTTAATAAACAGAAAACTCATATTTCATAAATGTAATACCTTTTAGAAAAAAGACCAAAATTCCATGGTTTGGAGGTGCCGGTAGCGAGGCCATTGGAGGGTTTTCTGTGAACAGAAAAACTGGCTCTGCATATCTGGTTTCCGAGTCTCCTAGCGGACTTCCAGGGACTTGAAGGATTGAAGCAAAGAGGCCAAGAGGAAGAAGAACAAGAAGAAATTTCTCTGACAGTTATCAACATTTCTCCTTTTAAGTCTTATCTACTCAACTTGAGTTTTTGGTTTTGTTGTTGTTCAGTTTGGTCTTTAAGGCTCAAGTAAAGTGGAGGTCATCATATCTACTTGAGCTTCAGATTCTGTCCTGGAACATTAATAAATATTTAAATATAAATTATAAATATTAGCAATATAATTTTTTTTTAAAAAAAAAATTGTAAATTTGGACTGGCTGAGTAATGCTAACTGCAGTCCATCAAGTCCAAATGCCCCTTTTTACTACAAAAATTGTGGTTATTGAGAACATTTTGTGGGGATATATAGTAATACAAGATTGTTGGACCCAGCCCAAATAACTGTTGGGCCTCTACCAGTTGTTGTTAGCCCATTTTTGAGGTACCTTTATATCTGTCACCCCAATTTAATCAATCAATTACTAAGGCTAAATGAACCCATTGTGCATTTATATCTCAAAATTTATTCTCAGTTGTTGAAGAAGATTTTCTTCCTTCAGATCTCATTTAAATGTGTGGTTGGGCAGAGATTGAATAATGCAAATTATTATCCTCTTTGAGTAATACTTAGTACTTGTTCTTTACTTTCAAAATAGGAACTGAATAAGAATATAAATCACTCTCAAAATAGGATCATTTTTTACCTATTGTCATTCAAAATTTAAAAAAAAAATAAAAATTCCCAACATTTATGAAAACTCTATTTGGTTTAGGTGTGTTGAGATCTCTACTCTTGGCCTTTTTCTTATTTGAATATTAATATTAAGATATTGCATTATCCTCACACCTTTTTAAGACAATAGAATATTAAAATTTAGTGTGAGCACTCCCACCCCACTTTCATTCATGAAGAATTATTGCTTCACTAGATCATAAGTGAACAAATTTTTTTCATATATAAATAAATAGTAATATTTTAATTAATGTCATTAATGGTGAAAGTTTAACAAGTTTGAATGAAGATTATTCACCACTTAAATAAAATTAAAATATGGAATAAAAAGTAATCCAAATTAGGATAAAGATTTATTGCCAAAGAAATTATGGAGGTGCATGCCCCCACTTAATTGTTAATTTAATCCAAAATATCTTTCCTCATTTAATTAGCTAATCCTCATTAAATAATTTATATAATTTGATTAACAAATAAGAATAATTTAATAATATTAATCTAATTAACAAGTGTCATGCATATCCCTATCCAATACTTATTTTAGTTTATTAAGAAACTTGAGAAGTCAGCATCTACTTTTGAAGTTAGGAGAAAAAGTTGATGCATTGAGTATTCCTTCAAAGACAATCTTTTTCTTTTTATGGGTTTAGGTAAACAAGTGAGACCCGACTATTTATTTTTATTTATTTCTTTATTTGTTTGTGTATGCAAGGGACCATAGTAGTAGGATGCATGTAAATGTATCATATAGTTATATTTTTCAAGGTTTTAAAATATAATAGAGAGATTTTACTACCGTATTCTTGTTTTTTTTTTGTTTTATGTGTATGAAATTTAAAATATTTTTTGTAAAATTTAAAATAAAAAAAATTAAAATATATAAGATAAAAATTAAACAGTACTTAAAATATATAATTAAAAATTTAAAATATATAATAAATATGTATAAAAATTTGAAATGTTCTTTAAAAAATTTGAAAAAAAAAAAAGTAACAATACTTTTGAGTATCATAACCTAACCCAAAATGGAGATAATCACCTAGTTCAAGTGACAAACTCACATTTCTTTTAAGTTTGAATTGTGATTTTTGTAAATTTTTTTCAATTACTTTTGAAAATAAATATTACTTGAATTGAGTGTAGGTATTCGGACAATACTATTATATTATTATATAATATTTTGAGAAATTCTAAATAAGTAGATTGTATGATACAATTGTATATATCGTAATCCTATTCAAGTGTTGATACGGTTGGATAGATAGGTGGGTGGGTAGGGGATTATTATGGGGTTTGTTTGTTGGTTTTGATTTATTACAGGGGTTATTATGGGTTTTTAATTTTTGTTTTTATGTGCTTTCACGAGGTGCTATATCCTCTTACTTTCTATCCTACCTCTCATTAATTACAAATAATATATCCAATTTTACATACTTCAATACTTTGCTCAATTGAAATTAAAATTATCAACTTTTTTCTTTCAATTTATCTTAATTTAATCACACGTATAAATAATATATATATAAATAATTAATAATAAATATATTTATTTTTATAAATTAATATAATATAATTTTTTTATATTATATTAAAATTATAAATTATTTAAATAACGTCACGACGACGAACAACTTTCGTTAACTAATTTATATGCATTCAATATAAGTCACTATCACTTCTAATACAAAGAAAAGGAAGAAAAGAAAAGCAAATGGTGGGCTACTTCTATTGTCACTACTTTTGGAAAAGGCACTTATGAACCAAAAGAAATTTCATTTTCTATTTATATAATAATAATAATAATAATAATAACAGTGAGACTTGAGTCGTCGAATCAAGGTCCGAGTCGTATTGATCACTGGCTCAGCGGCCCCACGAGACGGGCTGCCGCCGGTCTAACCATAACCCTTTCCTCTTCATTGTCTCTTGACTTGCATAGTTTTTCCACTTAGGCCAATTTTGTTGACTTTGTGAATTAATTTATAATTTAATACACGTTTTAATAATTTAGAACATTTAATGTTTGTGAAGAGTGCTTTTACTTTTTTGATAATTATTATGGAGGACTTTTTTTTTTTTTAAAAAAATTTAGTTTTGGAATTTTAAAGAGATGGGTTTGGTCAAATTGAAGACTATGATTTACAAGGGGGAAGAATCTACTTGATTACAATTGAATACTTTTTATGTACCTTTCTAATTTATTTTTTTTTAGAAGAATAACTTTAATTTTTGATTATTTAATTGAAATAATTAAAAAAATTAACAAGGGACTAGTATAATATATTAAAAATTTTAATATTATTTAATCCAAATAAAATAAACTAAAACATTATGACTTCTCATAATTTGCTAAGAAAATTTATCTTATGATTTTGCAAAGCTTCCATATGTAAAGACAAAACAAAATACAATATTTTTGATAGGATTATAAAATATAATTAAATTTGAAAAATAAATGATTGGAAAAATATTATGTTATTTTAATGTAAAATGACCCCAACAACAACATCAATTACTCAAAGGGAAAATGGGTTTGCATGAAAAAGCATGCTTAAAAAGGTAGCAACTTTGATTTTTCCCTATTTTGTTTTGGATTTTGTGTTTGGCAAAAGAGAAAATTGGGAAAAGTGAGAAACTTTTTATCAACTTTGCATGAAGCATGCAATAAAGTTATATAAAGTCAAGTCAAAATATATGCACAATGCATGCATTGCCTCACAGACAGAATCATTAAGGCAAGCAGTACATCACCTATGCAGTCAAGAATTGCATGCTTTGACAAATTATTAGGTTTTTAATTTAATTTACAAATCTTTATAATAATAATAATAATAATAATAATAATAATAATAATAATAAATCTCTTTCTATGATATGGGTAGAATTATAAATGGACCACATTGAAAGGGATCTCCCTTGCATTTTGTTAGATGCAAAAAGGTACTAAATAAAATAATTAAGAAATAAAAACTTTGATTAATCTATTGATCTTACTGGATTAGATTAATGGTGTTTAAAAAAGAGGAGGAGGTGGAGGTGGAGAAGAGTAGTTGGGTTTTTGTTTTCATTCTAAAAAGGTGGACATGACACAAGCAAAGGAACATAAGCATAAAGTTGTAAAGGTTGTGGGTTTGCACAATAAAACAACACTCTTTTCTTTTACTCCTTCTGTATCAAGACAAAACAAGTGGAGCTTTCTTTGCAATCAAGTATATTCTTTGAGTTGGACCAATTATTTGTTTAAATAAAATATTAATTTTTATTTTTTTTTAAAAAAAAGAAATGGGTTTATCTTGTCTCTCTGTTAAGTTTGAGTTCTCATTCATACTAGCCTCTTTGAATATATTATTTTTAAAATTATATTTGTTTAATTGTGATTAACAAGTGATTAGAGTGAATTTTTATTAATATTATGCTTCCATTATAGAGAACAAAGAATGCTTACCAGATAGAAGAGTATAATATAATTATTTAATGCTCTATTATTGTGATTGCATCATCATCATTTGTATAATTTATTTAGAAAATAAAATTATAATCATGTTATTGCATCACATAAAGATTTGGCTAGATTTTGCTTTCCATATCCATATCTTACATATAATCTTAATTGATTCTCTAACATGTATCAATTTATAAATTAACTAATTTTTTTTAAAAAAAATAATCTTACTTAAGAATAAAATGAGTATTTAACACATAAAAATAAAATGATCTAATTCGTTAAATTAAAGATCAATTTAGAAATATGAATGTTTAGTTATTATTTAATTTAAAAATTAATACATAAAATTTAATATTTTTTGTATCATATTGTATAAGATTGTATTTATTTATTTATTAATATAAAGAAAAAAATGGAAATTAGAAGGATATAGGATGGAAAAATCAAGAAGAAAGTGTAGTATGATAGAAAGATTGAAGAGATATTAAATGAGAACACATGCAAGGTTGGGAGTCCACATTGAATTCAAGTTTGTCTAAGAAGCATAAATGAATTATGTCTATCATGATTTCTCATCTAATTTCGTTTTCTTTTGTCCACATTTCAAATGGGAAGTGGGAACTTCCCTTTTTTGGGTGGTTATGCATAAATTGAAGAAATTTGTGTGTCCTTTTGGATGTGGATTTGGTAGAATCAATCAAAAAGGCATCAATATCTCTTGAGAAACACAAATGGTACTCATCGGATCAACTTTTAGGGTTTTCTTTCAATTTACAGAGAGGCATGATGTGGATGTCATTACTATTACATCCATGCTCATTTTGTGAAACCTTTAGAAAAGTGTGATTGACAATACCAATATATAAGTCTAACATGAGTTGGCATTTGCTCATTAACTTCATTGGTAAGGAACTCTTGTAGCCATAGATTTATCTACGCAAGAGAGAAATTGATTTATCTCATAAATAATATACATATAATATTGTGTGATTATGTTTTGAACATAACATGCATGATGAGTTATGTGAATAATAAAATTTCATTATAATATATTTCATCTATTTTGATATTTTTTAACATAAAAGTTAAAATATAAAATTAAAAAATTAACATAAAATTATAAATAAATAATATAAAATTTAAATTATAAAAAATAAAATTAAAATAATTAACCAAAAATTTAATATGTTATAACGAATAGTAATACCGTAACCATAAATTGGATGTAAGTGATGGATAAATTGGATGTAAGTGATGGATGATGGATCATAAAATCTCTGACCCTGTGACCTAAAAGTCATGTCATCAAATAGATCTTCCATTTCAACATGTCAAGCATCACATAGCCACACTTGTCTCTTCTATCTTTAGTCACCAATAATGAAATCCTTTCATTTTCTTTCTTAGAAAAAGAAAAGATAAAAAATTATAATTTGGACCAACTTATGTCATGTATACCAACTCCACAAAGGAGGGAGTCAAATGTTGCTTGCTCCCTTGTGGCACAAACTCAACCGCCCTCTTGTTCACAAAAGAAATATCAAGCTTGACACTTTGCACATGCTTTAGGCAATTCTCCACAACCATTCATATGATTTTGTCTATCTTTTAAAATTGTGACACATCCTTCCCTCTTTCTTATTCTCATCCATTAGATTTGGTCTATTTTTCAAAATTTTGACACTTCCCTCTTTCTTATTCTTCCCCTAATTTAAGGGCATGTTTTGTTGTTTCAATTTCATTAGATCTTTTGAATTAATTATCTACAGATATCATGAATTTGTGATT
>CP135538.1:587860-644877 GCA_032402905.1 Khaya senegalensis | reverse complement strand
ATGATATTAAAATTTATTATTAAATTTTAATATCATTAATTATATTTGAGTTTGAAATGTTTATTTAAGATTATTTTTTATAATTTTAATAAAAAATTTTAAATATTATTATTTTATTAATTAAATAATTTATTAAATATATATTAATATTTATTTTATTTTTAAAATATAAAATAATATAAATAAATAATTTTAAATTTTTAAAATTAAATTAATTCTTTAATTTTTTTAGTTTGATTCCAAATTTTCAATTTTTGAAATCAAAACATATATTTAAAAATCAATTCTAATTTAAAATTAATCTTTTTTATTCTATTCTTTACCATTTTAATTATATCCAAAAATCGTTGGACGCCCCCGTTTGATTCCTATGATCGATCCCTTTGGTATTTTCCCAACTGTCCCTCTTTTGCCTTGAGAGTACAGCAGCCAGCTAGGGCATTTCTCGCTGACTTTGCTTCCTGTCTTGTATTGCTTCGTTTTTTGATGCAAGGAGATATAAAGGAGCAATTATTCCTGTTTCACTCGTTTGCATAACCTTAAATCTCGATAATCATCTCAAGCTTTGTGATGTGACAACACATTGTTAAGCAAAGCAAATAAGATAATAATATTCAGAACTTTGAGTTTTTGTAGGAGAATTGTCTACGTAAGACAAAGAAATGGACATGCTGCTAAAATGGCTAGACGATGATCATTACAAATTTTAGAGGCGGAAGCTAGGTGGTACAGTTTGTGCAGAAAATATTTGACTTTGCTTAGGATCCCAACTTGTAAATTAATGCTCTCTCCTTTCTCGATTCAAGCTTCATTTATACTGTTATGGGTACTGGAAATTTTACAAAATTGCTGTCAATTTTCGTGTTTGAACTGTAAATAATACATGGGTGTTTGCAGGGTTAATGATTCTTCAGTTGGGAGATGGAGGATGAAGATGAAGTAAAAATTATTACATAAATACATTGAAGATGTAAATCCAAAGGATTCATTCCGAGAAACAGCAGAAATCATTCGTATTTACAAGCCCAATGTTCAATGTGAACAAAAGATTACACTAATAACTTTTATATGCACAAAAATAGAGATGAAAAATATAATTAAAAATTGATCAATGAATGAGGAAAAAGGAATCCAAAAATTCTAGCATCCGCTGCCCGTAGTTACATATTGATTGATTGCAGAGAACCATGACCTTCTTCCCTCCGTGTTAGAAACGGAACGCCTGTAGTTCGATCTCGAACATCGAACCAAGGAGTTTCGCAGGTTCCGGTTGCACGGAACCAAAGAAGGCCTAGTTTCTGGATCTCCCATGCAAAGGCCGGAGGAGAGTTTTATTGATGGGAACTTCTGGCAACTTAGGCTGCGGAAAGGAGAACCGAGCGGGGAAATTCGGGTGCAGCGGAAATCAGGCTTGCAAAGTGCTGTTGTTAGTGAAGCGGAATCTTGTACTTCTCCAGAACAGGTGCAAAATGCCAGGGACATACTTGCTCTTGGAATGTCTTTAATTGGTCTTGTCCCTAGGAGCTTCTCGAATGATACTATGCCATGTCGGCAGAGTGGGCAAGGAATTGAGCCGAGAGGGCCTTTTGCGACACTGGAGGAACTGTTTGTAGAGCAGAGATATAGGGCACACTGTGTACAGAACTCGTGATCACAACCTGCCGCCGGAGAAATTATGGATCTTTTAGGTAAGAAAATGGATCCTGGATGACAAATATTCAGATACTGTATATACAAAATTTCTTTTCCATCACCCAAGCATCTGTACTGTTTAGCTGCACGAATCTCAACTATCTAAAGAGAGAAACAACGGCTGATGTAAATTAAGTTACCTTCTGCAGCTACCGTGCACTTTCTTTCCAAACAAACGACACAAGGATCAGTGCATGTGGATAAATCAGCATGCCTCCATCCACATTCTCTGCATATGGTAAAATATAAGAGTCAATAAACCTAACATGTGTCTAATCCTTTTCGCATACTAAGGCAAGGTTTTTTCACCTAGCAATTTTGACAATGCTCATTAGGGGAAGAGCTAGATATGGTGAAGGAAGAATCTCGTGTCGG
The DNA here is from genome assembly GCA_032402905.1 of Khaya senegalensis. Taxonomy (NCBI): domain Eukaryota; kingdom Viridiplantae; phylum Streptophyta; class Magnoliopsida; order Sapindales; family Meliaceae; genus Khaya; species Khaya senegalensis. The sequence goes on along the minus strand of CP135538.1, from coordinate 642,810 downwards.
TGTTCAGGCTGTGTGCTAAGAATGTCCTCAAGACCAGTTCTATGCCATGAACGAGCAACCATCAAAGGGGTCCATCTAGAACAAATAGCAACATTAGAGGGAGTCAACATCTCGATCTTAACCAACACACTAATAAGAAAACAAGATGCTTAATCCCTGGGCGAGAAGAAAGATTTATCTCCATAGTCTTTGTGAAGATCATAAGAAAACAGATCTTCATCCAACAATTCTTGCATCTGTTTTTAGTATGAACTGGAGGAATAGTTCTGATTTCCCAAATCAAAAGGTAAGCAAAATAGAATACGAACTTCGCAAAATGTTGATCTCAGGCAAAAAAATTTATGCTAAACTATACACCAAAATAGTAGGCACTAATAGACTTGGGAAAGTAAATCCTCTGCCTCCTAAATTCCATTCCTCCCTATGCATCAGAAATATATTGAGAAGATGTCAAAATGGAAAAAGCATCTGGAAACTACTAGGTAACATGTTCCATAAAGTCTTGAAAAGATAAGCTGAGATGAACAATTAAGATTTCTTTATTACAAATTTTCCCACTCATTGTGTTAGTTAAGATCATATGATTTAAATGGCTAGAATCAGCCAACCGAACTGATCTTTCTATGAGTTAAAATTTACCCAACTTAACCATTAACCAGCCCCGCCGTCCAGGTATCACATCTTTTGAAGCCTTGGAGCTAGTTTCTTCCTCTCAATGTAACGAAAGGTTAGAAACAATCAGGAGCAATTGTCATTTTCTCTGTTTTCCTTTGCATGAAACTAGTGTTGATCCAAGCCCCCACAAAAACAAACTAAGGACTGTGAGTTCATCTTAATATTCACCATTTAGAATAATGTATACAATTAATATCTTATAACCTCATCCTGTTTATGCAAACATAAGAATTGAAGAATCTCCGATCTCGGTTCTCACTTTTTCAAGTTTGGTTTTGATTTCATCATATGTTTTCAATGCTATAATCATAAAGAGGACTATCTCACTGTACCATTGAATGGTCTTCATCGTGCCCCTCCTATTTTGTCTACTTCTATTATATCACAAGTACTTTTAACTGTTAGAGCTCTGTGGTTCCAACTGGAAGCAACAGTTCGGGGATAAAAGGGGTTTCGTTCCACAGGGAGAATACAGCTCCAGTTAATCTTCGATGGGTTCAAAAGTTTCTAGAATCTAAACCTCACTACTTCCCCCCTTTTCCTCACATACACATACGACCACACAAAACTAATCTAATTGAAAAGAATCACAAAGAAAACAAGTGGTACAAGAAATTCAAATGAAACACAAAGTCATTGCTAAATGAACAAAATACACCAAGTTAAATTCACGAGTCACAGGAAATTCATACCCATTTGCATTTTCAGCAGTCAAACTGGCACCCATGGCAATCAAGATCTGGACCATAGTACATACAAACTGCAAAACTTCAGCATAAATTCAACAGCAAAATCAAATTCAGATATTAGTCAAATAAACATACTTGACAACATTGTGCATTTCCACCACATGCAGCATAATGTAGGGGTGTGCTTCCAGCACCTGCAATTGATGCAGACACACACTATTGAAACCAATGAAACAGTGAAGCAAATAAAACATTCTAAAACCTGAGAATCTTTAGAAAGTATTGGCTTATCTGAATACATCTTCAAGAACAAAGTGGGGTAGTGTATTCTCTTGTTAAGAATAAATCAATCATTAATTTTTTAAGGGATGAAATCACACCAACTATAAATGAGCAATTGCTTTCTCAATAGAAAAATGGCATATATGTTTCCGATAAAGGAGAATTAGATCAGTAAACACATCTGATGCATCCCAAACATCCTTAAAAACTGGTAACATTTCATGCATTTCAAGATAAACTTATAAGTGATATGTCATATTTAATACTTCTAATGATCAACCAATAAAGATTTAGAAATGAACAGCAAAATCACTTCTGCAGAAGGAGACTCACCCAATATAAAGTATTAAGGAACAGGATAGGAGAACGAGAAAGAAAAGAATGTGCAACAGAATCAAGGAAAATTCCTTCCTATTTGTTGTGGCTTTGAGCAAAATTGCTAGTATCTAAATTACACGCGTATTTATAGCAGTGAATTTGCTCATAATACAGAATAGATGGGCATAGAATTTTTGAACAACAGATTGAGCAACCATAAAAGTTTAGAACTTGAAGCTTTATTTATCAAAGAGAAAAGGGAAGAGGATGGGGAGCGAAAGGTGGATCAAGAACAGAAATTCAGGTAAAATTCAATTTTTAAAGCTAATTCCAAAGCTGTCCAATAGTTTGGCAAAGATCATTACTCATAAAGATGGAAGACAAAGGAATTACCAATTAGATCAATAGTAGTTCCATCTTCCATAGTGACCTCAGATACAGAAGCTCCAAAGTCCAACAGTAATTGCACACTTTCAACATGTCCGTTCAGAGCTGCCATGTGTAGAGCAGTTATGCCCCCATCAGCAGGTCTATTAATTACCCCATGGAGAGCACTGGTGCAAGCAAAATGACAGAAAACAAATAAATAAAAAAATAAATAAACACAAGATCACCAAAGTGAAAGAGGACTTTAAGATGAAGAAACCTTTGGTCAAATTCTAATATGGAATCATCCTTCTTTGACTTTTTCCTTAACCTTTTCTCGAGAATGGGAATGCTAGGAATATAATCTGCAAGGAGCAGCCGGATACATCGCGAGTGGCCGTTTAAAGCAGCCAAGTGGAGTGCAGTACCCCCATTCAGATAATCTGCTCTCTGAATCTGAAACCCAATTTGCAGAAATTTGTCATAATGTTATCTGCAAATCTTTGAACTACTGTGGTTAATGAATCTAGGAAAAACAATCAATAGTAAATGTCTTACATTGGCTTTATAAAGAATCAAGATCAGAACAACTTCCCAATGACCATGTTGACAAGCTTGCATCAAAGCAGTCTGTTCACCAATATGATAAACACAATTCTCAACTATCCATGGAAATGATAGACAGATTTTAAAATCCTAAATAAAGAAATGATTTAAATAAACTAAAACCATGTGTTGTACCTGACCACGATAATTCCTGAGATTTATATCAACCCCCGACTCGATCAAGAGAGAAACTATCTAAAGAAATGAAAAGAAAAATAAATCTAAGCCATAGTGAATTACAAACTTATAATTTAGAACACAGAAATTAATCATTAAAGATAGAAGTTTCTAGCTTAGATTAAATATTCAATACCTCATGGTGGCCCTGAGCTGCAGAATAATGGAGAGGTGAATTTCTAACGCCAAAAGTGGAATACCTCACTAGTCTTGGATTGTATTCCAATAAAGCCTTGGCTTCTTGAAGATCACCATCTCTTGCAGCTGAAACTAAACGCTCCCCAGAAGCCGAACAACCAAAGGAATTCCCCACAATGCTTAGAAATTTCATTGTCGGAAAAAAATTTACAGTCTCTGAATACAGATAATTGGAACAGTTCACAAATTTTTTGATCCTTTAGCCTCAAAACAATCCAACTGTACGGAGATAATAAAAAAAAAGGAATAAACTAATCCCTTTTAGCGCATGGAGTACCCCATATCTACCAAACAAGTAACAACCAAGAACAAAGCCTCTCACAAAATTCCATAAGAATTGTTGGTTGTTACTGTTAGAATCTCACCAGCTCCGATGCTCATTGAGATTGAAAGAGGGAAAGTTCTGGCTCATGTCAATTCCATACAAATAATGAAGAATTGAACCACTCCCTCTTTCAACCATTCATTAAAAATTTAATCTTTGATGTGAATGATTTCCAGATCAGTTAAAGATCTCGTGAACTTCGAGAAAACCTAACAAGCATACAACAATCAAATCCAAATCCCTCTCCATGAAAGAATTCTATTCAATACAATCACTAAACACCAAAATCTCCAATACCCAGTTGTAGATTTCTCTTCAAGAACCAAAACTCTAATACCCACATCAAAATATTCATCAAAAAATCTAATCATGCAATATCCACGTCAAAACATAAACCTCAAAGAATCAAAAAAATTTACAGCGTCTGGGTCAAATATCTTCACGTTTGGAACCTCTGATCAGGATTTACAATGGTTTTGACCAAGAAAAGAATCAACAAAAAGATGTACAATTACAATTTATTAGCACATACCTAAAAAATGGAAGCATCAAGTAACAGAAATTTGCCAAATATAAATAGAAATAGAAGGTTAAAAAAAATGAAATCAGAGTAGAAATATGAAAGTGGAGGTGGAGCATAATTTATTTAAGACAACGACCACTTACTGTAACCCCAACCAACACATATAAAAACCTGTAAGAAAAAGCTAGTGTCTCCATCATTGGGTGTTATTAGCCTCTGTCTAGTCAACTTTCTTAGTTGCTTTGTTTCTGTCTCTTATCTCTGTCCATATGGAGGGAAATTCATAAATCATCAGCCATATTTTTACCGGTTATAATTATAAAAAGTCGGCTCTAAAATGTTTTGCTTCCGCTGTGATTTTATTTATAATTATAAAAAATAAAATAAAATATATCATGTGAAGGATATAATGGGAATCTCAAAAGCAAAAAAGTGATCGGATTTAAAGAGATTTTATCCATCCACGCACCCACTACCAGTACCTAAAAGAAAGCTATTAAGAATTAGAAGGGTATATCCGGCAACGTACAATATTAATGGTTATTTTCTAAAAGGGAAAATATAATTATCAATAGCCGTACCCGATTAAAGTAGGAAACATGTTAATTAATGAAAGCGTGTTAACGTATAATGATTGGCAACAAGATATGTTGGCAGTGGGCCTTTTGGAGTATATTCCTGTTCTATCCCTCTTCCTACTTTATTTATTTATTTTGATTTATTAAAATAATTAACCAAGCATTAAGAACCAAGTAAGCTGTGCTAATTACTTTTACTCGCTTCTGTTCCAACAGATGATAGCTAGATGGACTTAAATTTGCTTTTATAAAAAGCACTTTTACTTAAATAATAGTGCTTTTTACAAGGTTAAAAGCTTAGAAGTTTGTTTCCATAGAAAATACTTTTTAAAAACACTTTTTGAAAAACATATAAAGTAGAATAGTTCAATAAATTTTAGTTCTCAATGAGTGATTCATCAAAATTTATTTATATTTTTATAAAAATTTAGACAAAAATAATTATTATTATCTTTTTGTGGACATTATCAATTAGGTAAATATAAGGACCCGATTTTTAATAATTTATATATTTAAAGTAAATAATTTATATTTTATGTACTATTGTGACAATTAATTAGAGTAGAAGAATTAAAAGATTGCAATATTTGTCCTTTATTGAATTATTTCTTCATACTTTGTGTTTGTCTAAATTTGGTGGTATTTTATGACTCAATAGAATTGATGTATGGAAGAGGAATTTGTCCATGACAAGTGGAAAGTTAGTGGCCTGCACATCAAATGCAATGCCAACCTTGTATTATTTTGGCACTTGCAAACATCCACTACTTCACAATTTTCCATTAATGTCACAACTCCCTTTTGACCATCTCACTTGTGAGATCATAATACAATATGGATTTTGCTTTACTAATTTCGTGAAAAAAATTACTTAATAATTAAAAATAAAATTTTTTAATTTCTTATTTATAAATTGATATAATAATTAATATAACAACTATTTAATGTACTATGTGAATAATACAATAAGTAATTTGATAATGTCAAATCAGTTTTAACATAAATTAATGTATATTAAGAGTAATTATAATGCATAGAACAATTTTTATGTTATAAATGTAAATTAGAATAATTTATAATATGAAATATCAAAATTTTATTTTTATTTTTTGCAAATTTAATTTAACAACGGGTATAAAGTAATTGAAATGATAGATGAAAGGGTGCACTTAGAAGCTTTATTTAAAAGAGTCTAAAAGATTGGGGTGTAAAAGTTAGCCCATTTCGGAAAACTCAAAATGGCACAAGCAGACGAGCATTACTATGCACCCCCCATGCTTACTTTTACCAAACACCGATTCTTATATGATCACAAATTTTGGAAGAATGGAGAGGGTGTGAATAGAATCAAGGCGGGGATAAAATAGAAAGTATTAAGTAGAATCTGTGTTGAGTTGTTAGCCCACATGCCGACCCAAGTTAATTTGACCCATTAATATAAATTTACGTGCATTTTAAAATATGACATTCAATTCATTATAAATTATTTAAATAAAAAATAAATAAATAAGAAGACGTTGAAATTATTGCTCTTTAAAAAATATAAAAAATATTTTTAAAAATCACTTTCATAAAAAATTAATAACAATTGCAGTCTCAATTAATCTTCTATTCATGCGAAATAAATGAGTTTTACAAATAATACATGTTTCGACTAGTCATATTCACAAAATATAAATATGAAAGAAAATATACGAAGTAATAAAATGACTATATTATAATATTAATTTAATAATATTATCACATCAATTAATAAAGTATTAAGGCATATTTATTACATTATATATACATGATTGTGGGAGTGAGATTGAGATGATTCTAATGTTTTGAAAAGAATGTGTAATATTAAAAAATAGTGTCAAGATCCTAATAACATGGAAACCTTTTAAATGGTCTTACATATTTTAAATTTTAAATACATTTGGAAGAAGCGTTGAGATGATCAAAGCTTTGGGTTCTTGGAATCATGCATGTGGGATTTCTCATTGATAGGAATCCAATATTTGTCTATGACAATTTTTTTTTTAATTTTCTTGTATAATTGGGTAAAACATAAACGCTATACTTTGACATTAAAACCAAACGAGACAAAGAGAGTTAGTGATTATCAGATAAATGGGTCGGATTAGTTATGTTACTTAATTCAATAACATTGTTTTACGATAATACTCATTCTTAATATGATTTTATCAATTCAAAAAATTTTATTTATAAAAAAATTAATATTAATAAAATATATTTTTATTATTTACAACGAAAATATTCTTGAGTGAGTGAAGTGGAAGAAAACGATGCCAAAAACATATTAATTATAAATGATAAAAGTGTGTTCTTATTTATTATTTTGTACAAATGTAGGGACTTATCCATTATTCTACTTTTTTCTTTATTTTTGGTTAGGTTGGAATATTATTATTTTTTCCATCGGCCGGTTTGCTTTTGCAATTATTCTGCCGTGAAGATGGAATGAATATTAAAATCAATCTAAGCTATCACTTTCATCTTCTAATGTCAATGTAATACACTAATTAGTTATGTTTCTCCTCAAAATTTTATACCACAACTTGTCAAATAACACCTATGTACAAGAAAAAGATAACCAAATCTAGTAGATTCAAGAAATAATTATGTTATATGTCAATATTTGACGATATTATATATATTAAATTAATATTAATATTAAAAATATGTACAAAAAATTACTGATATATTAATTTTTAATTGCAATTTTTACCAACCCAAAATTTATTATTTGAAGTGTTGTATGGCATGAGTATGCCGCCTAAGTCACAAAATTAAGCTCTAATCTTCACCATAATTAGGCACACTAACATGGCATTATCCCTTGATTGAATCACAATTTATTGGGTTGTCTAAACGGTGATAATTTATTATTTATTTATTTTTATAGTTTTTGGAGAGTGGTGGCGATGTTTCAGCTCACATTTTGACAATATTTTTGTTGTTTATTTTTGAAGTTGAAGAAGAAAGTTGCTTCGTTCGATGATTTACTCAATCAATGCATGCGTGATGCTGAGAGTTGAAGTTACAAATATTCAGACATTACCAATTGGATGGCGTGCTTCTTGCCCTAAACTTGGCTTGGACTTGCCATAAAATATTGGAATGGTCCCTTATATATTTTATATCCAAATTTCACAAAATTTATATTCTTTATTTTATATTTTTCGCTTGCATTTTATATTTTATATTAATTATTTTAAATTTTACGATAATTATTTTAAAATTATAATTTTATATTTAAAATTTTGTGTAAAGTGATATAAAATATATAAAATGAGTATCGATAATTTTTCAAAAAGTGTTATTTTTTGAATAAAAATATTTTTAAATCAAACCTTTAATAATTTTACAAAAGAAGTAATTTGCAATTTAATACATCTTAATGACATTTGCAAGTAATTAATTTTTTATATTTGAATCACTTAATTTCAATTTCTTAAGAATGTGGCAAGTCACTTATGGCTAAATCTTCCCACGATTGGTGAGTATTTTAATTAAAATTTCTCAATAATTTAGACAAAAATTGAGAATGTTTTCCCCTAAAAGCAAATGAAATTTTAGTGCCAAACGCATCACAGTTTTCAAGTGCCCCAAATCTCAAATTAGTACATCTTCACAAAAGACATGTAGAAAAGAAAATTAAGAAAAAGCGCTTGTCCCATTTAGGTGTTTGGTTCCATCAAAAGTGCTTTTCCTTTTTTTAAGACCTCCCATAAAAGCAATTGCAAAGAAAGGAAAAAAAAATTAAAGACAAGAAGCTTCCATTAGTTAACTACTTCTCTTTTGAATCGCCAGAAAAAGCTCCGTATCCTAGGCTTTCTCTCTTTTTCTTACTTAATCTTTCCAAATATTCTTCTTCTCTCCACAGACTTTGTAACATTCATCTGTCTGTGTTTTGTCCTTGCCCACAAGAAAAGAGTGATCTCTGGTGCTTTGTCTATCGGGTTACAAGTGGAATAGAACCATTAGAGCAGTAAAGAATGTGATGAGAACACAAATAAAATGCTAAACATTAATTAAAAAAGGGAAAATCCCATTTCGGGAAACATTTTTTTTATTTGGAAAACTGTATTTGTTTTCTGATTTACGCCGAATAATTTACCCTGTGGGAACTAAATGACCATCGGGGTTGATGTAGATCAGCAAATGGTTGGCTTTGAAGTCAACCCAGAAGAGAAGAGCCTTGTGTTTGATGGAATCTGTTGCTAAAAAGTCATCATTGTGAAAAAGAAGATGTTTTCATTTTTTACCATTGTGCATAAATTATATTGACTGTGAAAACTTTAGCAGCTGAAAAGCTAACGAGATTTAAACTCATTTATTTTCTGTACTGTTGGCAGATTTATTGGTTGCTGCTCTTCTTTGTTTTGAAAGTTCAACTTCTGTCATCTTTTATATCAACCTTTAAATTCTCATTTAATTCTCCCTTTTCTCTTTCTCATTTTGTGGTCATTTGACTTGCAGTTCCCTATTCCCGTGATAAAAATTTTGTTTTTATCAAACGGCTTGCATATATCCTATACACCCACATGATGCTAAGCTTGAAACTTCTCCTGGGCATCTCTGGTTTTGCTTGATATCATACAATTCAATCTAAAGCAGCAACCTTGGTGAGTTTTCTTCAATTGTTGTTTACAAAACATGGCATGGTTTTTCCTCGAAATCAAGGACAACGCCGATCTTTCTCCTTCATTACAACCATACATTTTCCCTCAGCCTCCACCTGCTCCACAAAATGAAAATGACGGTTTCAATTTGAACAAGGTCAGTCCAAGTATTCTGCTTATCATTATAATTCTGGCTATCATTTTCTTTGTTTCTGGTTTGCTTCATCTTTTAGTAAGGTTTCTTTGGAGACCGCCCAATAGAGACCAAGAAGATTTCGATAATGTGACTGCACTTCAAGGGCAATTGCAGCAACTTTTTCATCTTCATGATGCTGGTGTTGACCAATCTTTTATTGACACTTTACCTGTGTTCTACTACAAAGCAATTATAGGACTCAAGAAACCATTTGATTGTGCTGTTTGTCTATGTGAGTTTGAGCCTGAAGATGAGCTCAGATTGTTGCCAAAATGTAGCCATGCGTTTCACACGGATTGTATAGACACATGGCTTTTGTCTCATTCCACTTGCCCTTTATGCAGAGCTAGTCTGCTCCCTGATTTTTCTTCAAACCATAGCTGTTCACCCATTGTTCTTGTTCTTGAATCTGGGAGTGAGAGCTCAAGGGAGATTTTTGGTGATAGAGATAATCTAGGCAGAACCAGTTCAGTTATAAGAACGAATTCCCTTTTGGGTTGTCGTGGAGATAGTGAATTTGGTTCATCCTATATTGATTATACACATAAATCTTGTGAATTTTTAGCAAAAGAAGATGCAGTTAGCGCATCACCTTCAGCAATGGTAGATTCAGGGGAAAAAATTGTGCCTGTTAAGTTAGGAAAGTATAGAAATGTGGATGGTGGTGAAAGTAGTAGTAACAATAATATTGATGCAAGGAGATGTTTCTCCATGGGGTCTTTCGAGTATGTAATGGATGAGAATTCATTATTGCAAGTACCAATTAGAACTCCGGTCAAGAAACAGTCTAGCAAGAAGCCTTCTTTGCCGTTAACTCCTGGTCACAGGCTGGCAATGTCTGAATGTGATTGTGATTCGAGAAGAGGATTCAATGGATTTGATGCAAGCAGAGTAATTGAGACTGGTTGTAGTGCTAATACTAGTACCAACAAGGGCAATGCTGTTGGGAGGAGCAGAAAAGACAGCTTCTCCGTATCGAAAATTTGGCTTCGAGGTCAGAAGAAGAAGCAGACTTTGCCAGAAGATTCATCAAGGAGGGCTTTCTCGTTCCGGTCTCCGGTCAACAGAAATGCTGTTGTGGCTGCTGCTGATGGTGATTTGAAATCAAATAATAGCAATATTGGTGCTAGGAGGACAATATCTGAGATTGGAATTAGCAGGTGGGCAAATGGAGGGAGTGAAATAGGTTGTGATGAAGAAAACCAGAGCCGTGGCAGTTCGGATTTACAGGCGAAGACACCATCTTTTGCAAGGAGGACTCTGATTTGGCTTACAGGGAGACAGAACAAGGTTGTTCATTCATCCTTTACTCCCAATATCTAGCTTATTATTTTTAAAATTTTCCTGGATTCTTTTTCCAGGAAAGTTTTTTCTTATAATGCCTTCATTGCGGAAGGAAAACTTGGGTATGTAGTAGTAAGTAGAAAAGCAAAGAAAAAGCTAAATACAGAATTGTTGCATTCTCACTACAAAATGCTTGTCTTTTCACAGCCTATGAGGTATTGAAGATTTGATTTCTCTGTCATGGTTGTCCTCTTACTCTTGTTATCTTCTGTTTCACCTTACCTGGATTCAGATTTTTATAGTTTCTTTGAGTTTAGAAGCTATTAGCCTAGACAATTTCATATTCTTGATTCATTTGCTCTTCATGTTAAATGAATCTGGCTCTTAACCTGAAAAAATTATCAGCTTGTGCTTTCATAATCATAGCTTTGAAAATATGTTGCTGTTAGGTAACAAGTAGATTAGAGCCATTAGAATTTATAATGAGACGAAGACTTGATTTAATTCCATGCATTTGATGTCCCCAAAAATTGGAAAAATCTTCCAACAAGTTCTTGCATTTATCTTCTCACATGTTGTACTTTTTAGCGTGATTTTGCTGCATTTTCTTCCACTATATGAAGGAATTAACAGATAACTACAGGAAGATGCCAATGGCAATTCTCTTCCCAAAATGGTTGAACAGGCGAGAGAGGGATTTTGGTACCACACAGTTGGGTATAACTAACATGAAGCTTCGGACCCATAACTCTTACAAATCATATTTCATTGTAATTGTAACGTTATAACTAACAGAAAACTCGAGTTTTTGTAACCTTGTATAACAAATTATTGAGTCTTCCGACAGAGTTGAATGATTTCATTTAAAATCACATCTTTCTTCAGAGAAGAAATGGAAAAGTTGAGGAGGTCCAATTGGATTAATGATGACAACTGGTCATTAATTATCTTTCAATTCTTATCTCTTTAAAATTGAGCAGACGTTGCCTGAGTGTGGTCACAGGCTTTTGGCAACATATTCAAAGAGAAATTCTGAGTATTAATGGCTGATGTTAATAATGGTCATGGGAATGGTTGGGGTGCCATTTTCTGGTGTTACTTTTGGCACCTAACCACCAATCTCATGTCATGCCATTGTCCCCACTTGTACCTTTCCCATCTTTTCTTTTTGTATTTTGCCTTTTATTACGTATTTAGATATATATTGACACGTGGGCACCATTCAATTCAACTAGTAAGGATTTTTTAAAGTGAAATGAAGAATTTACAGTTTGAAAACTTGTAATTTGAATATTCATTATGTTAGAACTCAGAAAGGTTTCATTTTCATTGATGAAAAAGGGGGATGAATATGGTGATTTCAGAATAAGATGTGGGTCTCTTTACCAACGGGTGTACGATTCATCCAATCTGCGGTGCATTTAGAAAGTGTGCAAAGTGGGTAAGTGTTTTCAGAACAAAAGTGGGTGTCCAAAACAAGTTCCGGTTGCATCGGTGTTCAAGTGGGTGTACTCAAAATCTTTGTTGTGTGTGTTTAGTGTTGAATAAATTTTAGACCAGTTGTATTCGGAATAGCTTGTGGGTGTCTTTAACATATGAAAGTGCGGTGCCCGTGGAACCTAAGTGGGCTGGACGGACTGTACTCAGAATCTATCATGGGTCATTTAGAAATAGTGAAAAAAGAGTTGCATGGGGTTATTTAGAATAACTAGTGGGGGATTAGAATCCTTAGTGTGTGGGAAGGGGTGTAGTCAGAAATTGTTCTGGATGCATTAATGTTAATAAATAATGTGAACTGGGCCGTGTCCAGAACAAATGTGGGTGATTTTAGTATCTAACGTGGGGGTACATGGGGTACTCAGAATCTTAGCTGGGTGCATTAGGATTGATCAAAAGGGATGGACTGGGTGTATTCTAAAAATATTGTGAGGGCATTTAGAGGTCTTGAAAAGAGTGGACCGGTAACATACAGAAAGACTTATGAGTGTCTTTAGAAACTCAAGGTGGGTGATTGCGTGTACTCAGACACTTACTTGGGTACATTTGACGAAAGAGGTGTATTTAGAATATATTTGCGGTTGATTTAGAGTTAATGAAAAATTAGAAGGTGGTATAATTAGAACAACATGTAGATGTCTTTAGCTTCTGTCAGTGAAGTGCACGGGGTGTACTCAGTTCATCATGTGTTTATTTAATATTCATGAAAGGGAGAACGGGGTGCATTCAGAATATCAGTGATCGTTTGTACAATAAGAGGGGAGAGGAGCGATGGCGTGTACTTAGAATCTATATGGGTTTATTTAGAATTACATGATCTTTTCAACAGGTGTATTCAGATTCCACTGTGGGTGCATTCAATGTTAATGAAAAAAAAAAGTGTGCATTCAGACAAACTTGTAGGTGTGGTAAATATCCGAAATCAGTAGGTATGGTGTGAACTCAGAAATTACGTGGGTGTATTTATGAGGAACATGTGTGGTAGATTTAGAATATTTTGCGGTCTTTTTAGAATAGAAACAGTAAACTCAGAATAATACGTGTGCGCGTTTAGTAGTCTTCATGCTTAGGTGGGTGTCTTTAGACTTATCTGATGTACTCACCTTTACGACTGCTAAAGGGTGATTGTGTAGTGGTTTTAGAATAAATAGTGGCTGGCAAAGTTAGTGGACATGGTGCAGTCAGAATATACGGTGGGTGAACTTACAATTGATTGGGTATTCGTGAGTGTTTTCAGAATTGTGTGGAGTGGCTTTAGAATGACCTAGTTAGCGGAGGGGGTGTAGACAGTATTTATCTGGGTGAGTTTAGATTTGATGACAAATCACAAGTGATATGTAATCTGTGTAGGATGTGGGTCTACTCAGATTAATGCTGCTGTGCATTTAGGATTGATGACAAAGTGGGATCTGGTAGTGTCCAGGCTAACATGTGGGTGTTTTTAGTATCTCAAGGAAGAGGGTTACGGGGTATTCGGACTGTTATTGGGTGCATTAGGATTGACGGGAAGGGATGCACCGAGTGTATGGTTGGTCCATTTAGAGATCTTGACAAGTGTGAACGGGTTACATACAGAAAAACAGCGAGTGTCTTTAGTATCTAAAGTTGGGTAAATGCGTGTACTCAGAATATTACTTTTGTACATTTGATTAAGGGGGTGTATTTGGAATATTTTAGAGTATAATTAGAATAGCATGTAAATATGTCTTTAGGTTCTGCTCGCGGTGGGCTTAGGGTGTACTCGGATGATCACTTGAATGCATTTAGTAGAGATTAAAGGGTTGGACGGAGTGTATTCAGAATAGTATGAGAATGTTTTTGGAATCAGCTAAGAAATGTGTCTGGTGTGTACTCAGAATCTAATTTGGGCTTTTAGAACCGATTAAGGGTCCAACTAGTGTATCCAGAATCTGCTTGAGTGTATTTAGAACACTGCAGAGTGTATTCAGAATTTAATTTGGGCTTTAGAATCGATTAAGGGTCCAACGAGTGTATTCAGAATCTGCTTGAGTGTATTTAGAATACTGAAGAGTGTATTCAGAATCTAATTTGGGCTTCAGAATCGATTAAGGTTCTAACGAGTGTATTCAGAATTTACTTGAGTGTATTTAGTGTTCATTGAAAAGAGGGTATTCAGAATAACATGTGGGTGTAATTAACATCCTGGATTTTGTTGAATGGGGTGAACTCAGAAAGGTCATGCCTGCATGAGTTTATGATTCATTAAAAGAGGGTCCATGGCTGTTGTGTATTCAGATAACTATATGGTCTCTTTAGCATGGGTTTGAGTAAACTTAGAATACCACTCGTGTGTATTTAGTATTCTTAAAATTATTGGGTGTCTTTGGAATTTATTGTTAGGTGTGTGTTCAGAATTGGCTGACGGTGTATTTAGCCTTGCCTAAGTGGGGTCCATGAAGTGTACACAGAATTAAAGATAGTGCATTTAGCATTTGTTTTATTTTATTTTATTTATTTATTAATAAAAAATTAATAAAAATTTAGGAACAGCCTTGAAAAATTGGAACTTGAAACTCGATTGGGATTCGACAGCTTCCATAAACTGAAATCTCGTTTGTTCGGTTCAGAAGTTTCAGGGACAGAGATTACACGGCGCAATGAGACAAAGACACAGAGCTGTGAACACGAATCATAATGCATCCGAAGAAGAAAAAATCAAACCTTCCGAATCTTATTTCTTTTCCTCGCAAAAACGGATCTTTGCGCTTTGTTTGGCTTTTAGAATCGCAAATGCTTTGCTGATACAAACTTATTTCAACCCAGATGAACACTGGCAAGCCCTTGAAGTTGCCCATCGCATCGTTTTCGGGTAAACTCTAGTAATGCTTCTTTTTTGTTATTTTTATTTTGTTTTATTTCATTTTTCGTTTTGGGCAAAAGAGAGGTTTAATTTTGGTTTTGGAAGCAGTGAAAGTGCTTCCACATTGGTTATCAATAGGAAACTGCAAATGGGTGTGCGTTTAATTTCTGTTTTCAATGTATTTTAGTCTAGCATTTTTGAAGTTCTTTTTATTAATTTTTTGAGAAAAATTAAGGTAATGGATGTTTTATTTTCAAAGCAGTGGAAGTGCTTTTAAAATGGTAGTTAATGATGCATGGTACAGTAGTGGCAATTATTGTGTTCTTTTGATTGATCAAAATGCAGGTATGGCCATATGACATGGGAGTGGAAGAAGGGGATTCGAAGTTTCTTGCATCCAATGCTGTTTGCTTTCCTTTACAAAATTCTTGCTTTGTTGCATCTTGATACCCCATGGTTCATGGTAAAGTTATTAATGTGTGCTTGTGTTTGTATTAAATGCATATAGGATTTATTATGGTAAAAGGTGCTAGAGGAATTATGTAGTTTATTTTAGATCATAATTTTTGGCGCTGTAATAGATTAGGGAATTTCGTGGTGCGTTTTGTTTAATTGGTATGTTCATATACTTCAGAATAATGCAGGACTTACATTTTGCTAAATCATTAGTTGCTTATGTTTTTACATCTTGATTCTTTTAAGATATATGCTAAACTCACCATAACATCAGTAATGGTGTTGATCTTTGGAGTTTTCTGGTTCCCCTTAAATCTTGAAAATGTAGCAGAGTTGGATTCTACACATATGATTGACTTACTATTACTTATTCTTGACCTTCATCTGTGCATGACTTTTATCATTTTTGTTTTTCTTTAAATGTTTTGAAAACTTTTGGAAAGTGATTGCTTATACAACTTCATTTGTTTTTATTAGGAACTTAAATGAGGTCAAACTACAAGTGGATGAAAATTCAAAATGGTGCTTATGTTTATTGTTTATTTTGAGACACACTTATACATCCCCTGTTTCATGTTTTGTAGATGAAGGCTCCACGGCTTCTCCAGTCCTTATTTTCTGCAGTTGGTGATTTATTCTTGTACAAGTTTTCACACATCCTATTTGGTGAACATGTTGCAAAATGGGCAGTATCCTCAAGTTAGCATCATTGTTTTCTATTTCTCTGCCATTTGTCTACTTCCTGTGAGAACTTGCCATTCATTTTATTAGAAATTCAAGGCCCTGTAATGTCCATCACAACATTGGTGATAGTTGATGTCCTTAACTTTACTGCAGTTGTTTTCTCAACTGGCAAATTGGTTCATGTTTTTCTGTTTCAATCGTACATTTTCAAATAGTTTGGAGACTGTTCTTATCCTTGTGGGTCTCTACTATTGGCCATGTATGAGAGCTTCTTCCAACAAAGTTCCTTCTGTTTCAAGGACATGGGGTTTGGCTGTGGCAGCATTATCTTGTGCCATTCGACCAACAAGTGCTATTACATGGGTATATGTTGGGCTTCTTGAGCTGCTTGTTGCACGTGATAGGCTGAAATTTATTTTTCTAGAGGCGGCCCCTATTGGGTGTGTAGTATTCAATATACCTGGTTAATGGCACCCATGTTTAATCGCTTGTAATTTTTTGATTCTTTTGTCCGTGCTTTATATTTCTGCACTTAAATGGAATCGTTAACAGCCTAGTGAATTTGAATAAAAACTGTATTGAAGCTGAATATTTTGATATTGATGTGTTAAATGACTGCTCTATGATATTGATATTCTAAATTAGCATCTTGAAATGCATTTTGTCAACACTCCTAATGAAGCTTATATGCAAAAGATTTTCTTCTTTCTTCCTTATGTATGAATGTTCTGTTTTTTCTTCTTATTGCTAGGGATCATAGGTGTTTTGAGGGGATTGCAATCTGTGATAATTCTGAGATGCCAATGCTTTAGAAAAATGGGATGGAAACAATCTCATTCATCTTTGTGATTCTTACAGATTCTTTAAACTCTCATAATCCATCTCACACGCATGGTTTGCACTTTTGCTGAACCACATGGGCTTGCATTATTGGCAGATATCACATGGTATCGAGCATTTTACTTCTGCAGAAACTGATGGTTTTTCCTGGAGTTGGACTTTTAGCCACACACACACATGGTACCTGTGGGGGGAACTGCTAAACAAATAACAGATCAAAATGAGCAATAGTCATGTACATTGTGGGTGGTTATTTTTTCTTTATTCCTGACACTTTTCACTGATGGCATCAGGTTCCTGGTGCTCGGACTTACGTGTTTATTGGATCGTTTGATGTATGGCTCGTGGGTTTTAGTACCTCTTAATTTTCTGAAGTTCAATTTTCTGTCTGCTGGAGGAGATTATTATGGAACTCACAAGTGGCACTGGTACTTCACTCAGGGGTTTACGATCATGCTTTTCACTTTCTTGCCATTTACCATAGCCGGCATAATCAAGTCTAAATGCTGGAAGCTTTCTGGCCTTATTGCATGGGTCTTAGGACTTTACAGTGTATTAGGTCACAAGGAATTCAGGTAACCACAACCTCTATGCAAAAATAACTCAATTTGCAAGGGTATGCAATTGAAAATACGGCTTTGGACTTTTGATCTTTGTTCTTAAAGGCTTTCCGTTAATTATGTTGTGATGCACAGGTTTGTCTTCCCTGTGCTTCCAATAGCTATTATGTTCTCTGGATATTCATTAGCTGTGATGGGAAAAGTTGACTATCTAGATAGTAAGCGGAAAGGCTCTGTAAAAAATTGTGCCAGATGGTTTTCTAAAACTCGAGTTGCCATCTTCTTCTTGCTTGCTACCAACATTCCAATGGCTTTGTACATGAGTTTGGTTCATCAGGTAATTAACAACCTGTTAATGAACAGAAGCTGGCACCTCGTACATTTCCTCAATGGATATAACAGCAAAACAAGCTTGATTACTTACATGTACAATGCTTTAGTTCTCCTTTTCAAAATTGATTTAGTAGAATCTCTTATCATTTATCTCATTATCTTTCTTTCATTGGCATAATTGTAGTTAAGTAAAAGTTATTCGAATGGATTTTATCTCTTTTGGCCGATGCTTACCTTCAAGTGTGTTTGACAGAGAGGAACTGAGGATGTAATGAACTATCTGTCTAAAGAAGCCATGAATGAGAAAGTGAAAAGTATCCTGTTCCTAATGCCATGTCACTCCACACCTTACTACTCCACTCTGCATCACAACCTGCCCATGCGTTTTCTGGACTGCTCGCCTAGGTTTGAACATTGGCTTTTCAGTTTCTGTTAATGCAGTCTTGATATGCAGTTGCCTTATTATTTTTGTTCCTTTTTCTCGGTTCTTTTTTTTTTTTTTGGTTTAACAGCGAAGAGAAAGGACTCCTAGACGAGTCAGACCGTTTCATGATGGATCCTGTTCGTTTTACATCAGAAATTGCAAAAAATGGGTCTCTCCCTAGTCATGTTGTATTATTTGGTTCCGAGGAAATATTATTGAGGGATTTACTTGAATCATATAATTTTAGAGAGGTACATTCTAACATTTTACTTCTGAGAATAATTTTATTATTGTTTATTTGTTAAAGTTGCTCTCAACTTTAGCTAATTCTTCCTTTTAAACTGTATCTTATCATCATGCCAGATACGTAGATTTTTCCATGCTCACTTCAAGGTGGACCGTGATCTTCAATCATCAGTAGTTGTTTATGCTTTGACTGGCAAGTGACAGTCGTTCGATCAGCAACTGGTTTTTGTAATCTAATTTTTCCCTTGCTTTCTTAAGATCTTTTCTACATTTCACTAACAAGTTTGCCATTTAGTTATGAGAACACAATTTTGGGTCCTTGGTAGTCTTTTACAATTATACCTGGTAGTATAACACTAGAAGGCCTTGAGAAAATTCTCCCGGCTGACTGTACATTGCTATTTTGGATAAGATGATCTTTGATTTTTATCTAGTTAACATATATTCTATATTAAGGACTTCCTTTTTTTGTTTTCCTACTTTTGTCAGGAGTTCGGATTTAGTTTGGTGAAGAAGCTTATGCTTACTTTTATGTTGTCATTTTTGAAGTTGATAATTCTATGGTGTTTTTCATGCTCTGTTATTTTATTTGTGTAGCAGAAAAAGACAGACATCAAAAGCTTCAAATCCAAGGCTGTTACCATGTAGGTTTCATGTGCTTATATGGAAACAACATAAAGAGCAAGTAGTAAAGGAAGCAGATTTAGATAATTTAATTGAGGCATTGTCTGAAAATATAGTACTTTGTGTTTCTGCTCTGTGGTGCTTCTGGAATGATCAGGGATATCTTTGAGACAGTCTCCCATCTACTTGACGGCTCTCCTAGTAAGAAAATAACTAGACTTCGGAGCCAGGCCATCCTTTTAACAATAGTGTCATGGTCCCACCTCAGGCAAAAAGTTGGTCAAATGGCAAGTGTTCGATTTGTGACAAACAGAATAGGATTGTCACAGTGTAAGTGGGTCTCTGGATAACATGGAGAGACACAATAAGTTGCTATGCTGAAGTGGGTCACTTGGGAATAAGGGGGTGGACAAGATAAACCAGGTGGAATTGAGAGAGATGGGCTAGACATAACGATGGCGTCATTTGATTAAGGGAGGGACAATGCCAGTCCAAAATTGATAGAAAATTGATTATTCTTAAGCTTATAAGAGCGGGTAGGGAATTTCTCTTAATAGGTTTTCTCTGAACTGTTGACAAAAATGTCTGGTAAACCCCTCCTTTTTAATCCTCTGAACCATTTTTTGAGTCTTGAACCATTTGGGTGACTTGACCATTTTATCTTTCCTTCTCATGTATGAACATTTCCTGATGCTTAACAGCTAATTGTGCGATCCTTTGTCTTGCCATCAGTTATTGTCAATTATAAATGGCAGCCGAGCCTACTCGTCTACTGCCTATGAGCAAGTGATGAACCAAAGAAACAGAAGCATTATAAAGGGGTAGACACTGTATGTGATCTCATCAACAGTGTGTAAAAAGATTTAGGTGTGTTTCAACAATTTAAAACAAGATCTATTGGCATTGGCTCAATACCAGTACAATTTCAACTTTCATCCTCGATGCAGTGAACTTAAAACTTGCATGAAATGCTAGCAGGTGCTTCTGCAAGTTGGCCTACTTGGCTTACACTACCCACATTCTTTGAACCCTAACAATATTGACATCAAGTTCAGTTGCATTTTTTCCTTGCCCATAATGAAAGGACTCATAATCATATCTTATCCGTACCATTTGATTTGCCAGGTCCTGGAAAACTCGAGTCTCATCACCCAGCGTGAAAGCCAATGTCAAGCTAGCCCTTCTTGCAAGGACCACAACTTGTAGCAAGCGTGTCCAGTACATAGCTAGACATGTAGGCTCCATGGTGTTATGGTATGACACGGGTTGGGTGTTTTTGATCTACTCAGTAGACTAATCTATTATTAGGTTGATCCTGTATACCCATCTTTATAAACTCATGACCAATTCATAATTTATTTGTCACCAAGGAAAGAGACTTGACATGCAAGATTCAGCCTCCTCGGCTTGAGCATGTGCAGATAAGTACATAGAAGCAGAACAAAGCTTGATTATTATTTGGTTGGTTGATCAATGTCCGAAATGGGCTAGACCAGTCTTTTTCAGAGAAAGGGAAAAGGAAGAACACTACAGTACGAGCAACTAGATAAGGAGACAAGAATAACACATAACATCACCCACTAACTAAACAAACTCTTGTCACTAACTATGCTTATGTGGAAGTCTTGCAACATGAATTCCCCACTGCTTTGCTATCTGATCTCTTCAGTTATTTCTCCCATGCATTAACCAATAACTTCTGAAGATTGAACATGCTTATCTATCCTCAATAGTCCTTTCATTGTTTTTCTGTTTAGCAATAGTAGTTTTTAAGTGTAATGTCGTATTTTCTAAAAATCCAAGACTAAACTTATCACCAGCAGATGCGCATGACAACAAGCACATAATGACAGTTGAAAAAGACTTCTACGGACATACTGCTCCTTATCTCCCCATCTATAGTTTTAAATTGCAATAGTTCTCCACTCGGTGTAACTCATCTGCATAAACAACTAGTTTTGCCCTCGAAACCCAAATCTTTACATTCTATTATACTTTGAATTTCGGTTGCCAACAGAAGCTGGCTTGTTTTCCATGAATAAAAGAAACCAAAAGCTGAAAATGGGTAGTTTGACTGTGAAGAAGAAAGTGAAGTTTATTAACTTTTCAGTTCAAAGAAACCTTTGTATTCTCGGAAGGATCATTCCCGTGTGTGAACAGCTTGGTGTTGAAACCTTAATGCTGAAATCTATTGAGCAAATTTTGAAACTAAAATAGCAAATTTATGTTCTCAGGACCATCTCAGACTACTTTGGGATATAGCGCGGACGGCAACACGAAGAATGTATCTTGTATGCAAGCTTCATTCACTTGTAAGATAAAGTTTCCTGTATGTGTTTATGCATCTACAGGATGGTTTAGAATAATAATACAATGACTGTGGTTCATTATTTTGATTTGACTCCTCAGTATCAAATTATCTTCTCAATAATTTCATGATGCTTCTGTTGTTTTGATTAAACTTTTTGTCGTCAATGTATTTGACCTTTTTTAGAGTATGCACAAATTGCAGCTGTAAATTCACATGTTTTGACATGAATTAGAAAAGCAAATTATAAGAATGAAGCTGCAAGAAGCAGTGAGCCAGTGACATTCAAGCTCATAGTTGTTTACCAAGCAAGTTATTTTGATCACTTGTTTACTCAAATTCCAAAGTCCTGGTTTCATATTTCATGTTCAAAATCACCTGTAAATAAATACCAGCTGTACTATTATAATCTGATTCATAATTACAAAATAAAGTACAGATATGCATATTGATGCAGCTCATCAAAGCACAAAAGTAGCTTCAGTTCCTGTAGAAAGCATTAGCATATGATTAATGGTTCTCGCCCACGTCCTGCAACGCTGATAATCATCTGCCATATCTAGCTTAATCGTACCCAGATTTGTCGTCAACACGAGAAGATAACACGTATCATTCTCTTGAATATCAGTTTCTGAATCTTTGTACAACTCGGTATGTAGGTCAAGTATCACACCTGAATTAAATCAAGAGGGATTAACAAAGTTAATTGCCACTGTACATGGATTCAAATCTTTTTAATGAGAATAATAAGCATGATTACTGTACTGTTGAATCACTTTTCTTTTTTTCTTTTTCATGTAAGATTAGTATTAAATTAAAGGAAATGGAGAAAAAGAAAAGGTGAAACTTACTTTCCTTCTTCCTTTTCAAAAGATTAAGCTTCCTTAGTTTCAGAATAACCTGTAAAGTATTTGGAATAAGAATCAAACATTAGGCTAAGGCTGAAACTAAACCCACTTGGTAATCTTTTTCCTTTTCTATTTTCCCTTAACGTTTTATATTGTGAAATTCATTTTACCCTTTGTTTGGTGGCTAAGAAAATTGTGAATAGAAAGTTTAAAAAAAAAAAAAAGTTTAAACAAAACATGTAGTGCAGACCTTTGCCTCACAGTCTAAGATGATGGATACTGATCTCAACATGTATTTCCCTGTTTACACAGAATACAAGACATATAAATGAAATGAGAAACAGTCAACGGCAGAAACAAACTGAAAAAGTCCAAAATATATAGTCTTGTCAAGGGGTTAGTGCATAATTAGGACTTGAATGGAGATTATTAGATTCATGTTACCATCTGATGTTTCAATGCCGAGTTCAGTGCCTTTGGAAAGTAATGATCTACACTTCTCAAAGTTGAAATCAATATCATTAACATTGTCTTCAATGGGCAGCACAGGTGTACTCCCATTTAATCTGTTCTTGCATTTTGATCTCGCCTTGAGTGTCGCAGCTCCTTTTAGTGCTGAAACAAATGAAAAATTACGGATAAACATCCATATGTTATACAATCTGTAATGTGAATGAGTATTTTTGTGCAAGTAGAGACTGATGATTTTACATGTTGTAGCTGCAGCAGTGAGTGTTAAGATGTCACTTGCATTTGTACCACTCATGGCTGAACTTATGACACTGCTAAGCTGTTCCCTCTTAGCCCCCATTCCTTCCGCTACTTTTGCACATTGAGCCGCGACCAAAGCAGCGGCAGATGCAACAGCAGCCTCCTTGGTTGTGCTAGAATAATCCCTTTTCGCGTTTTCTGCTGCAATTGCAGCTAGTGCAGCTGCTATCCCCGCTACGGACATCGCTGCATGCACTTCAGCTCTTTGTAACCTGTGTTCTTCTTTTCTCTTTTGCTTGAAGTCTCTCAACCATTTCTTGATTGAACCAGCCTCCAATAACGCTATCTTCCATGGCAACTGAGTCATCATTAAATTTCTATGGTAAATTTTTTCTTGCTTAAAATATAAGAAACATTATTCTTACACATACCCATTTCTTTCTAAAACAGCTGCTGTAATTCAATTCAGGATGCATAGCTTGTTGCATCCATATCCAGGACTGAAAATAATTTAAGGAAATAGTATCACAAATAAGGAAGTGTTTCCGTTAATCAAAAAAGGAAGAATAATGATTTTAACAGCTGTGCAAGTAGAATTAATTTCCTGTTACCTTCACATCATTGGATTTCCATGGTGGTATAGACTTGAAATTTGGATCATCCGTTTTCGTGCTCTTGTCCATCTCCTACAGTTTACAAACTCTTCTTTCATTTCTCTAGCCCATCCATTAAAACAAATAGATGCAAGAAAACATGCATGCTGAATTAGCATTTAACTCACCGCAAATGGTAGTTTAATATCAGTCTGATCAAATTTCTTAATCGATTTATCAAGTAAAACGATTGAACTGTCTTGTAGCTCAGCCGGTTGGAGAGCCTGAACTGCAAAGTTGCACCATGCACGCGAAAGAAAATCCATTGATTCCGGGTGTGCCTCAGAAGGCGCCGGATTGAAATTGGGGTCCATATGTAATTGGAGAGAGATATTAAGGTTTAAACAGAGAAATGAGTGATGAAGCTCAAAACAGAATGAGAGAAAATGGTTCATAGTTTGCGAAATAAATAACTCTTAACAGGCATGTACACTCAAGTAAACATGCTAAATCACCATCATTTCAATGTTATAATGTTGGTGCTTTAAAAAAAAGAAGGTTAGAATAAAACTTTATGTACTAAAATTGAGACTTGAAGATCAGAACAAATTGTCCTCCTTGCATCTTTAATGTTCCATTCAGATTGGTCAAGTTAAGAGTCAATCAAATAAGAGATCATAAATTTTAAGAAGCTGATGCATGTGCAAGAAAGGGTAATGACTAAGGTACAGATTATTAATGTCCTTACAGGCATATACCTAAAGTATTCTCCAAAAAGAAGTTAGACAGATGGGATGTTACAGTTGGAAAGAGAGATCAGATGTTTTATAACTATATGAAACATGGGGTTGAAAATAAAAATAAGGGTCCCTTTTGTATCTTTAAATGGAAACCATAAATTGAAGCTAAGTGTGAAAGATTTCATTCAGATGAAGAAGAAGAGATAGGCTGTTTTCTAGAGCTGTAAAGGGCCATCACATTTGCCCCTGGAACCATATTACCAGGCTAGAAAAAAAGGAAGAATTATAAACAAAGCATGCAGTTGGGCCAGCATTTGATAAAGAGGAAGTAGACATGTATGATTAAAGCTTAACATTCTTTGATTAGAATAATAAATCTTTGAGTTATAATTAACAAACCCTTTTGATGATCATGTTGAAGGTTAACTTTTTGTATTAAATTGAGTAAATTAAAGTTAGCTGGGTTGCTTTTGTGATAGAATTCTAGGTGGGTATATGATGTGAGTGGAGTTGTGGAAAGTTTGAGGGGTTTGCTCATCATTAAAATCATGTGATAAAGCCAATACTTTACACGCTTGGGTGCCTAGTATTCTTTGTTTAATGGTGATTAATATGATCAAGAGAGCCACCCAATTTTGAGTCTCAGGGAAATGAACCAGCTTTAATCAATCATTTTCCTTTTAAAAAGAGAAGAGAGGAAAACAGAATTTGGATGCTGCACAGAAGTTTCATTATTACTAAATAAATAGAGAATAAAAAATCTGTAAAGAAGTAAAATGTTTAATAATGTTAGAGTATATTTTTTTATTTATGATTAAAAATACTAATTTAAAATAAATCGACACATGAACTTTGAATAATTTAATTAATTTTTTGATTAATATATAATTGAGAATTCAAGTTGATTAAAGAACTCGATTGGATCAATATATTTATTTTTCATAACATAAAAGTGACTTTATTTTTAAAAAATTTCAATTCAATATTTGTTTTGAATTATTATATTTTCTGTTTCACAATATTTTTTCAGAGTAGCAACCAGAAAACGTACTCCATGTATTGTCTGTTTTTGGGCCTTTGTAAGGGAATAAAATAGAAATTGCATTAAGGGCCCAAGGCAGAAGGCCTAGGATTTAGAAAAGCAAGTCTGCCGCATTAGCCTTAGTTGGCCCAGCAAGTAACAAGGCAGCACACTGTTTAACATTTGCCGTAAAATTGGCCGACAATATTGGTTTGAGCAATGCAATTGAATTCAATTAGTATAATATCCAATTACGAGAAGTACTGTATAATAAAATACATCAACTCCACCTTCTCTTTTGGGATATAAAACAAACTACCATACGTGCCTTAACGGGTCTGCAAATGTACTCCCATGGGTTAGAAGTTAGTAAAATTTGGGGTAGCACTGAACTCTTGCGTCAATGGCAAAGATATGTCTGATTGAGTTATGTTTTTGTCTAATTGTCTTTGTCCTTTTAACCTTATTCATTTTCATCAAACATTCCCTTGACCTAACGTCTCTGCAAAGTGATGAATTTCTTGGGCAAACTTACAAAAAAATGTACATCATACCATTGACTAAAAACCCTAAAGATAAAATACTTCCAAGCTTAATTAAAGGCACGTTAACCACCACTTGATTTTAATTCAGTGGTTGTCATAAAGGTTCAAATCTCTTCACATATTTATAGGAACATATATACATTCTTTTGTAGAGTAGACTCTTATGTTAGGATATCGATCGATTTGATTTAGATAAATTTCGATAAATTTTTTATCTATAAGTGTCAACATTTGAAATTAAAAAAATAAAATAAAAATAATTAAATATTATTATATAAAACCGATTAGTTAGTAATTATAAAAATAAAATTTTAAATATTAAAAGACAATATGAAAATTTATCTTGTATTTAATTAATTTATAATATTATAAATAATTATAAATTTATAGAAAAAACTATTCGATATAATTAGCAAAATCGTAAATCACCTAACTAAGGTTCAGCTTGGGATATGCATCCATAAATGGGAAGACATCGACATGCATGCTTGAGATTGTGACTGTTTTCGTGGAACTTGGTATGAAGAACAGTTGTTATGATAAGGCTGAGATATGAAAGCTCAGCCAACAAGAGATGAGAATAATAATTTAATTTGATGATCAGATGGGATGTGTGGACGGATATGCTTGGATTATCATGATCAGCAGAAAAGTTATTGAATTTGTTCTAATAATTCATGGAAAAATAAGCAAATCATGAAGTTATTATTGATCTACTCTTAATGAAAATGATACCAGTCAATCTATCTATCTAATCAAATTACAACCTTGAACCATAGACCAACTTTCTTGCACATTTTTCAAAATTTTTTATTATAGTTTTAAATTTTTTTTTATAATTTTGAACTCTTTCAGTGTAATTTTTAATTGGTAAATTATATTTAAAAATTTAATAAAATGTTAATAATTACAATAAATAAAGAGTTGAGATTATAATCAAAAAGTCAAAAAAAAATTGAAATGTGATTATAATAAAGGATTTGTTTGAGTTTTGAGGCAAAAAATATTAAAATGTATAAATGTTTATGTATTTTAATTACTTTTTTTAACACTTTTTATAAAAATATATTGAAGTACTTAATGTTTTTTGAAAAGTAATTAAATACTAATTTAATTAGTATGTGATTATATACTAATCTAAATGTCAACCCTAGTGCTAATTAAATTTGATAAGTATTTATGCAGAGTTGATAATGAAACACATGAATAAGCACCTATAATTGATTTAGCACCCGTGAGGTGCTAATTAGCATGGTTAAACGGACAATAAATGTATCTTAACATAATTTTAATATTTTAATTATTTAGATGATAATGATGTGACAATTAGGTAAATTACCTTGTTAATCCCGTTTCATTAACATGATATATGATTGTTGGTACATTTCATGCACATGTGACATCATTGGAATTGATTCTCCATTTGATTGAATTGTAGTTGGCAAGAGATGGCTGGCTGGAGTTTTAAGAAAAATCTTCCTCAAAATGCTTTTTGACCTTGAGGATTGCCAAAATAAACAGATAATTCTCATTTATCATCTTTATTTTTATTTTGACAGAAATTCGAATCTATGTGCCGTTTAGCCATTATCCCAATAGAGTCAACTGAAAGAACATAAAGGATTCATACTTGGATGGAAATTAAGTATTACATGGAGTTACCTAAATTCTACTTGGAATCTGATTTCTCGAAGATAAATTTCTTATTGTCACCTCAGGATATCGGCATATCACTTCAAAATTTTCACGAGCCTTCAAATTATTTGACTATTTTGGCACACAAATGCCTTCTACACATGTATAAATGTATACTCTTTGTATAATTATTAACAATTTAGTGTTAAATTACCATGATTCAACATTGAATTGCTAAAAGATTATCTATACATTCGCATACCAACCTTTGCATTTGATATACGTATAAACCTTTTACTGCATTAAGTAATCCAAAGTTCTCCTTCTTTACATCAATGGAGAGAGAAGAGTTATATTAATTCTTGCTTTACCTAGTTCTCCTCGAAGATCATGCTTATAGTTTACATATACATTTCAGTATTCATTTTTCATTTTAGAGATCAAAGCAATCATGATAAATATATGTTGAGGGGGGATTTTGTTTATGGAAATAGAAGTTGAAAACTTTTTTGCGCATGTAGATACATATATCATTGTCGAATGTATGTATGCGTTTATGAGTATGTATGTACGAATGTATGTTTACGTTTATACGTGTATAGATACATATATAATTGTCCGTGAGCATATAAATGTGGAGTACAGTCCATGATTTAAGCAACTTGAATCTTTGCTCTTGTCACCGTCATATAAATACATTGTGCAGAGGGTTGTGCACGGGTGTGTTGTGCAATTTGGCCTTTCGTTGTTATCCTATGTCAACACCAACTTTTCTCTCGTATACATGCTTCAATTATACGAAACCCACATCCGTTTCTTAACCAAAATTAGCACAAGAATGAAGAATAATAAAGCTAAGACATTGAATTGCATTCATATCAATAAGAAAAAGCTTAATTCATATGAGAATTGTCGTTATCATTTCACCATATAATAATATTTCATTTGATCTTATATGGATCCTTTTTGCCAGGAAAGGCAATTTCTTTGTTGTTTGTCTTCAGATTGCAGACAGAACAATCTTAAAATCCATGAACAAACAAATGAAAAGGCCAAAAGATCATGAGAGATAGCAGAAAATTCCATGGATTTGATACTTGAACTAGACAGAGCTAAGAAACTTATACCTGTAACCTTAATGCAAGTCAACAATTACAAGGAGAAGGAAAAAGGGAAAAGCATAGCTTGACTTACATTACATAGTAATTCATCTGTACATGCCTTAAGTGGTACTATACCAGCTTCTTTAATTTTCTCTCCTTCATCTATATATTCTTGCAAAAAGGAGATATTATAAGGAAAGTAAAGGGTAAACATAGAAGTAAAGATTGGTTTCACCATTGCTCTTTTTTACAGTTCAACATCTCAGACGCTTCTGCCAAACTACTCATTACACCTACCTGAGCTCGAAGAGCCAGCATATAATCTAGGGTTTCTTCAATCAAAGAGACTTCATCCATGAATTCGCCGCCGGGAACTAGACTCTTCAATATTTGTGTTCTTTTCTTAACCATTCTCTTTGCAATAGAACTTGCAACAACTTTTCCAGGAACCCTTTTCGTTGCTCTTCTAATAGCACCACAGCTTCTCTTCAAGATCTTCTTGCATCTCACCCTTTTGTTGCTCGTTATCCTCGTCAACGAAGATGATCGACTTGAAGTTGAAATCTTCGTTAGTCTCTCACAGTCAGAACCCAGTATATGCTCAACAAGAACTTTGCCATTATCATCTTTTGAAGCGTTAGCAATAAGAGCACGACTCCAATAAGTCCTACCTTTTCTAGCCGACGCCATGGCTATCTCTGCCGATAGTTTTATCGCCTTCTTTCTCTCCGACACGCTCATGTTCTTCGATGAAGAACAACACATTTGAAGACCCGATATCCATTTCTTCAGAAATTCTTGCTTGAGTGAGCTTGGAGCACGCATCCTGAATAAAATCCAGGAACGAAATACCCATTATTCGAGTAAAAATTAGGGTGTATAACTACAACATGGGGATTAAAAACATAGAAACGAATCCAATTATCTTTGATCTGGTCAAAATACTTCTAGTTAATGTTTTTTCTTGCAGACCACCTTACTTGCCGGTTCAATCTCAACCGTTTCATGCTTGTATTGAAGTGAAAGCAAGAATGACATTAAAGTAAAAAGGGTAGATGTGCTGCAAACAGAAACTGGCAAATGGTTACCAAGCTAGGGTTTTAAGTAAGACGACGAAGAAGAACAATTAAAAGAATAATATTGCTTGAATAAATCAAATAACACATGTACGTACATACCTTGGTTGGTAATTCTCTTTTGTGTACTTTCAAATTATAAGAAGAGATAATAAAACCACACGAAGTGTGTAAACTGAAACAAAGTTATTGCAGAGTGTTGCAGGTTTTCCAGATCCAAGAAAACTTTTTCCTATGATCCGAATTCAAGAGAGAAGAAGAAATGGAAGAAACAATGAGAAGAAGAAGAATGAGCAGAGACCCAATTTATGTTTCTCATAGTAAGAGAAAATGGTGGGCCTGTGAGAGATAGACACAGCACATGCAGGCACATGGTGTTTATGGCCCACCACACAAACCCTAGAGAATATAAATTTTTTAATTAAATTATTAATTCAATTATTTTATTGTCGTGGGATTATGGGATGAATAAAGTTGCCTGTAATGTAATGCAAACCTAACATTTGTAACTTGTTATGAATACAAACAAAATTGAGTAAATAGATTTAATTCACGAGTGCTACCCTGTGGCCCTCTGTACTGTGGAGTAAATAATTCGAAATCGGCCGGACAATCAATTTTCGAAGTGGGTACTGTATTGCTCACAAAGGGTTAAAATTGAAAACTTTTAGCACATATTACAATTACAAGAGTTAAAACACTAAACATTCACTAAGTATACCATTATAAATTTTTGACTATTATTGACGCATCTTAAAAAATATAAATAAAACATCCAAATTGATAACTCGTGAAATTATCACACACGACATAAAAAAAAAAAAAGAGAATACAAAATTTTTTTATTATTATTTTTTATTAAACTCAATTATATGTATACGCGCATATATACACACATAATTACACACACATATAATTATGTGTGTGTGTGTATATATATATATATAATTATTTATTAGATAAAATTAAATAAATTTTTAAATGGGTCATTGTGGTACATTAATATTTTATCAAAAATTAATCAACATCTAAAAAATAAATTAGTTTGTTCTTTATATGTACAATAGTAATACTCAATAGGTTCTTTAAATTTTTTGTTTCTTTTACCAGAAGGGCTATATTAAAAATACTTTAAAATACTTAAAGGGATATTTTGATAAGTTTCTTACAACTTAAAGAAAAAGGCATAAATGTTGTACAACAAGAACTTCTTTTATTTTATTATATTTGTTACTTTAAAATAGTAATCTTAGGGTTTTTCTCTTTTGTTATTTGTTATCTTAAATTGTATTTATTGAGAGTGATTTAATACAAACGAGCTAGGAATACTAGAGTGGCAAGAAAGATAGATAGAAGATAGAAAAAGCAGCCGTAAATCTTGGGAAAGACATTCAAGGTTAAGCTTCCTTTTGAGGCCTTTGTTTCTGAGTGAGTAATTGAGAATAAAGTGTCTCTATAAATTAATCAATCGACTAATTAAAAATTACTGTTCCATTAGTTTCATAATGACCTCGACACACTTTAATTAGCAGGAATCAATGGAGAGTTTGAATAATTTTCCCGAAAACAAGACTATCCATTATTTATTTTACTTTGATAAATAAGACTGGGGGACTAGCAATGTAACAGATGCATGTAAAGAGAAAAGAAAAGTAAATAATGGGGTCGAGATAGGGATTTGAGTAAGCATGGCATGGTTTGAGCTAGGATGTTGATTAAAGGAGAGAGTAAAAGAGAAGAAGAGAAAGAGAATTGGCAGGATCCGGAAAACATGGTGATGCCGAGAGGGGTAAAAGGGGACCTACAAGAAGAGAAATTCTAGGGCATGGGTTTGGGAGAAAAAAGGAAGTCCCCCACATGGTCTCCACATGGGGGTTTTAAAAAGTTTGCCCTTGTGAGGGCTCTCCCAAAGTACAGATTTTCTTCGATAATTACAACATTGTATCTTCCATATGCTTGCTTTGCTTTGTTTACCCACACAACACATATTTTTATTTATTTATACATCATTCACCCTTTTTTTTTTTAATGATCTTGAAATATGTACAAGGGGCACAAAAATATATACTTTCTAACAAGAAAGGAAATACAGAAAAGCAATGTTAAGAGTAGATAGATAGATATATAACTCATAATTTGGTGGGGTTGAAATTCCTAATCAGTCTCTAGTCAATACATAGGAGGAGTAATTTTTCTGTAATTTTTGACTTGGGTAATTTAATAATAGAGTACCAGATAATTTCAATTTTTTTTCTTAACATTCTTGACCACGGGAGAAAGTTTAATATATATATTTTTTCTCTTTACAATTTCATAAATAAATAAAATATCAATTAAGTAGTGGTCTTAGAGATAGTTGACACAAATGGTTGAATAAAATCATAAAATTTAACTTAAAATTAGAGTTCTCATAATTTGGTGGGGTTCAAATTGCTAATCAATCTATAGTCAACACATAGGAGGTGTAATTTTTCTATAATTTTTGACTCGGATAGTCCAATAATAGAGTACTAGATAATTTAGATATTTTTGTTAACATTCTTAGCCATAGGAGAAAGTTTAATATATCTATTTTTTCTTTACAATTTAATAAATAAATAAAATATCAATTAAGTGGTGGTATTAGAAATAATTGATATAAATAATTGAATATAGTTATAAAATTTAACTTAAAATT
This sequence comes from Khaya senegalensis, assembly GCA_032402905.1. Taxonomy (NCBI): domain Eukaryota; kingdom Viridiplantae; phylum Streptophyta; class Magnoliopsida; order Sapindales; family Meliaceae; genus Khaya; species Khaya senegalensis. Next base: position 610,220 of record CP135538.1, on the reverse strand, counting down.
AAAAATTTTAAATTATACACTATCAATTATTTTTTGATTTAACATTAAATTCGATGAGAATAACACTTTAAAAACTCGTTTAAAATTTTTAAAATTTAGAATTACGTTGTTTCAATAAGTATAAATAATTAATTTTTACTAAATATTTAAAATTAACCAATTAATATAGAAATATCAAGAATGCCAAAGTCACAAATCTCGTTATAAAAAAAATCAGAACTAATTAACACTTTGTGATTTCTAAGTGATTTTATATAATTTGAATTTAATATTCCATCAATCAAAGATATGATCGAAATTCCTAGTTGATTAGAAAGGAAAAAAGAATTCAAAACACCATATAAATTTATAATTTGTGTGTGCGCCCGTGTTTTTCAAATATTACTTTCTTTACTTTGAACGAGAGAGGTTTAATCAATCAATCAAAATCACGGTTACCATTTCTAAAACTTCACTAGGAAACTTGATTAATTAATTAACTTTAGGGTGGGCCAATAACGTGGACAAATGGTCACATTTTTCGTGGGTGTTTGACTAGAAGAAAATCAAGAGAGGACTTGAGGCGCATGCGCATATGCTTGTTCTTTGGCATGCATCTTTAATTTCTTCTTTTAATTCCCTACTTTGTCTTTCAAATCTCTCTCTTTTTCTGTAACAATTCTTGCATTTCATGTAGCTTAGCTTAATTTGTGGCATTTTTGTTCTATAATTCGGAGCAATGGGGCCTTACATGTAAGAAACCGTTGTCCCCACTTTGCTTTGATTCTAATTAATCAAGCAATTAATTATATTTTTCATGCATATATGTATAAATTATGTACGAACAAAAGAATTTTATAAATGTTATTTTTTAAAAAAATTTATTATAATTTAAATAAAATTATTATTAGTGATAGTTCTATCATAACTAATAAGTACGAGACTTAAAATTTAATTTATAATTAAAATTTTTAAAATTTAAATTAAATATGTATTTCTATTTATTTTTTAATCTAATATTCAGTTCGATAAAAATTATATTTTAATAACTCTTTTAGGTTGTTTTATTATTATTATTAAATTTACACACGTTTACACGCATAATTTTATATTATATGTCATTTTTATTTTTCTTTTATTACATTGAGAGTCTTTACCGATTAACTATCTTCTTAAAATCTTATTTTTCGAAACCACCATTCTTAGACTTCTTGATTGTGAAAACAAATTATTCAAATATTTTCATAATATATTTTTAAGATTAGATATATAATACACTCAAAATTTGAGAATACGTTCATTCAATAATTTATATTTTAATTTTTAATATAAATCTTTAGTATTTATAAAATGTAAACTTTATATAATTATTAAAATATTAAAATTTTACAATTTAACACTAGATTATTAATAATAATATATAAATTCCAACCTTACAACATCGGCACCTTTGTGTGTATGTATGTATATATATATATATAAAATAAAATCTAAAAATAATTAAAAAAAAAATATATAGAACACAAGTGTTGAAAAGGAGAAGCCATGCAAAGGACAGAAATAAGGGTGGAAAAAACAAGGGGAAATTAAGGGGCCCAAGCAAAGCAAAGCAAAGCGAAGGGCAAAGGAAATGAGCCACCCAATGCCAATGGGTTAGCCCCCGTGATTTACGGCTAACCTCACAATTCAATTGACTCACTCACGGATTGTTGTCCGGGGGAGAGTGAGGCACGCGCCAGGAGATGGGAAGGAGATTAGAAGTTGGAAAATTACATATGACTGACTTGACTCTATGAGATTGAGTGCAGAGTGAGCGCAATGCGGAGGTAACAAGAAGATGCATGGTGGTGCGTGCATACACGCACACAGAGTAACAGACACATGTGCACACGTGGATGGGACCCACCTCTGTCCTTTAAAAGGCTTACAGCCATTCACCCTTCAATCATGGAATTTTCTGATTAGATTTGTATTCACAACAGGATTTGTCTGCAGTATATATATATACACACACACACACACACGCGCGTCATTACATACTAAATTTTTTATTATCATTAATTTGAAATATTCATTATAAACATTTAATATAAAAAATAAAAATTTAAAATATTAATATTTTAAATTTTAAATTTTTATAACAAATATTTTAAATTAATAATAATAAAATTTTTAAAATGTTCTAATACATATATGTACTATAACCAAATTCTTAAATTGAGCATGGTAGCCAAATTATTGTTTTATTTTATTATTCTTTTTTTAATATATTTATTCTACAAAATTTTCAAATATTTGATACATGAAATAGTTAAATATATGCACTATTATTGTATATATAGTAAAAAAAAAAAAAAAAAATCCCAAATAATAATATTGATTAATTAATATTAGCATAGAGCTGAAATCATGTAGGAAATTGAGTTCAATTTGTACCATATTTTATTTCCATTCTAATAATGAATTATAATTACAATTATAATCTACCCATGTGCATGAATTAGCTGCAAGTTATCACAAAATTTAAGGCCATTTAATAATCAAAGAGGTAGTTGTTAGTTTATTATTATACAAACTTTACAGCAAGAAGTCCATTAAGATTACAATTAATCAGCAATATAATGTTGTTTTGCTCATGCCATTCCCTTAAATAAAGGCCTTGGTCGCTTCGGCCGTACTCTTTATAGGACACACAACTACACCCTTCTCTTCCAAGCCAAGTCATGGGTCGATCTTCACTTAAAAATATATGTAGTTATAATTTATAAAAATATGAAGTGTATATGGTATAGAGAGGGCTACTTTCTCAAATGACGTGTTTTTAGGCAATACTTTTTACACATATATGCATTGATGGTATCTATAGTTCAATGAATTACTTCAAATTATGCCATTTTCCCAATGAACTTAATATGATTGAAAGAAAAATTACCGATCATAGCCCAGTTGTGGGTATATTGTACTGCCAATTGTTTTGTGGGTTTTTGTAGTTTTAAAAAATTTATTAAACCATATTTTGAGTGGATTTATATATAGGTTTGGCTAAAAAGTAATAGATGTAAGATATATCTCATTTTTAAAATTTTTATATTAATTATTTTAAATTTTACGTTTATATTTTAATTTTTTTATATTATGTAATTTATATTTTATGTTAATTATTTTAATTATTATATTTTAAATTTTATATTAATTATTTTAAAATTTTTATTTTATATTTAAAATTTTATTTTAAAAAATATAAAATACATATTAGTCAAATTTCTTACGCATGCGAGTATATAATAACAACAAAAACAACAACAACAATAATAATAATAATAATAATAATAATAATAATAATAATTTTATTTTTATCTTTTTGGAGTTTGGATAAGCATAGATTCTTGGATAACAGTGACTTGCCTTATCCATTTCAATGTTTAAATGGACAGTACACAGTTTAAAATTTTTGTTTGTTACAGAAAATGACATAGATGGGGTGGTCATGCATGACTGGAAATCCTGTCACACATTGGCCAATCACACATCATAATTTTTGAAATTGAAATTGGAATTCCATGTGTGCGACATGTGCATGCATATATGCATGAGCATTTCATCCCTTTAGCATGCAAAATTTAGTTACATATACTTGCAATAAAAGTGTCTTTGACTTTGAATAGAAAAACCAAAAAACGCTTTAGGGTTGTCATTCTCAGTTCAATCTTCGATGCATTTGACTGAATAATTGGAGAGTGGATCGATATGGATGTAAGCAATTTAAATTTTACAATATCATGTGTGGAAGTTGGCCTACCACAATTTATTTTTAATTGCTTCAGTAGTTACAAATGCAATTTAATACTTGGTAATTGATTGCCGGTAGCCAAGAGTTGTGAGGAAGTTATCTATCTACCATGCAATTATGGAACAATATTCGTGAACAGAGACAAAGGAATTCAAGAGATTTTTTAAAAATTAAATTATGTAACAATATGATTTAATGGTTTTCATAATGCACCCTCTTAAACAAAATAAGTTACAACAACAGTATCTGGCATCAAATAATTCAATCTTCTAAATAATAGTTAATGTCATCAAAAAAATATGTAACATGCTTTTAAAAATATATTTTTATTGATATTTATGACATATATGATGCTGAAATAACTAATATAGGTGACTGTTTAAAACTCTCAAATTTAACGTAAAATTATAATTTTTAAATTGTATAATACTTTTTACTTTTTAGTCTAATAATAATTTTGATAAAAATTGTACTTTAAAAATTTATATAAAGCCTTTTAAAATTTAGTATTGCCACTGATTTATGGAAAAATTTATTCTCTACATTGAGTTAATTAAAGAGAGTTATAAATTATTATAATTTTTTATAGTCTTCAAAGTTTTTTTTAAAAGTTGTACATTATTCATTCCTGTATGATAAAGATTTATATTATTACTATATATTTTATTAATATATTATGAAATTTTAATAACTTAAATAAAAATTTAGATTAAGAGAAATTTTTTCATCCAATTTATAAATATAACCCTAGCTAGAAGATATGTCAATAAGACTCCCTTCTATTAATATCATTAACTTTGACTGCATATGTTGGTTGGCATGTAGTTATCCAACACAACACATTAATCAAGCGTGCAATAATTTGCTTTTCTATTTTTTTTTTTTTATCTTTCCTTTGTTCTTCTATTATCCAAAAGAATGAAAGGCAGATGTTTCTTCTCTCTAGCTAATCCAATAATTGAGCCTACAAAATCCCTGGTCAACATATATTTTTCTCCCGTGCATTGATTAATTTCTTTGTTCACGCATGGTTTCATGTTTTTCTTTTGTCCTTAATTTAGTGGAACAACACTGTCAAAATCTATTCCTAGACTTGGACACTTGGTGGTTGAATGATAGAAAGTTCAATATAGAAGTGACTCGTGACAGGCCATTACTTAGAATTCACAGAGTTTGGCTTAAAATTAAACTGCTATTATATTTAATAAGAGTCGTATTTTAAAAATTCGGTTAATATCTTTGAAAATTCGAAAAAATTCAGAACTTTCCTGGTTCAACATTTAACCCAAATAAACGAGGATCGAAATCAAAACTTAGGATATTATTAAAAATTCAAGTTCAACATTTATTCTTTTGTACAAGTTGAAATGATGGATACATTCACTAGAACAGAATTCATACAGATGGATTCTCCCCGATCAGCTCAGCTTGGGAAGAGTACTTAAACAAGGGAATTGATGTGGGAGATCTTTCGGTTATTAGACTCCATAGAATGTGGCTAAACTCTGAAGTAAACTCACTTTAGCTTGGAGGAAAAAGATGTAAGTTTCAGTCATCTGATACAAAGTTTCCATATCCAATGTTTTTGAGCTACCAGCAGCAGGAATTGTTCTTTGAAGCTGCTTGAGCCTCCTCTCAGTCGAAAAAAGCTTCACTCTTCTTTTCCTTCTGCTCATATTCAGCACTCTCTTTTTGGAAAAACTTGATCTCATTCTGAAAGAGATAGATAGAGGAAGATAAGAGAGAGGGAGAGGAATGGGTGTGTTGATCAAGGGTTCAACTAGATGTTTTTTTTATAGACAAACTGAACGCGCACAAAATGCCCACACGTGTGTGTACACAAGTGTAAGATCGATGGAGATGGATTTATGATTGGTTAGGTAAAGCTATACACAGAGAAAAATGTTATCCGAGGGACAGCCTCTTCCGGATTTTCAGTGAGCTTTCATGTTAATTCCGTTAAAGGTCATTTACTCATTATACACTTTAACTATTCTAAACCCATTATAAAGGCCAGCCCTAAATTATAGTGTGATAAATGTCTCATAGCATATAATGTTTAAGGCATAGTGGTTGTAGCAAGAGACTAAGAGCATTATCTCTTAAACTAGCTAGTAATGTTATAAATATTCTTAAAATTTTATTCAATTTTATACTAATACCCCACATAAATTTTTTGAAACTAGTACACAAAATGAATAAAAACATCTTTCAAATTGCATTCAAAATTTTTTTAAATATGTAATTTGAAATTATTTTTATACAAATTTAAAATAAAAAATTAAAATTTATTTTAAATTTTTATAAAAATAATTTTAAATTGTACAATTAAAAGTTTTTTGTTTTTTAATGTGATGGTACATGAATTTATCGTCTTATTCCCAAATAAAGAGAAGAATTAAAGTTTGCCCAAACAGGTAAAATCAATCAATGGACCGATGGATCAATCAATCAATAATTTTATCATTTAATATCACACTTTTTTATGAACTCTCACGATCATACCATTTAACACCGTAGTCTCATCCTCGAAAAAGTGAGGTGGGTATGCCTTCAATTTTCTTTTGTGGGTAAGATCCAATCACAGTTTCAGAGATAGATGACTGATCGAGTAGGTTATTTCATTTCATTCTCTTTTTAACTTCTATTTTCCACCGTCACCTTGCCGACATGCATGACATCTGACTCATGTTTTGTAGTAGATATGACTCAACGGATTGTGTAAATATTACCACAAAATTTTTCCGATCCCTTCAAATATATATCATGGGCACTGCAGTGTTTCATTTGGCCTGTAGATGTCAATTAATTGTATAATCATTTCTCTTTCTATATACCAAACGAAAGGGTGAGACTTGCTTACATGGTCGAATGGTTGGTCTACGGTAAATTAAATAATTGTAACTTTTCAATCTTCGATCCAATAATTTGTTTATGTAAATTAAACATCAATTAAAAATATATATAAACTAATAAAAATGAGCTAAATCGTCCATCTTACAATAACTCTCTGGATCTCGCAGAACCAATCATTTGATTAGCTAGCCAGACCTAGCAATTAACTCAACGGCGCTTCTTTCTTTGACTCGTTGTATTAATCATTCAGTGTTTGTCAGCTAGCAAAGCCAATTTGATCAGATCATCAAAGCGTGCATGTTTTGGATACAGATGCAGATGCAGAAACAGTCCAAGTCCTTTTCTAACATGGATGGTCCTCAAAACAAGCCAATAAACCAGCCTAGCCTAGATGAAGATCGACATGAAATTTCCTGAAGAAAGTCAAAATCAAAATTAAATGCCACACACGTGCATTTGTAAGGCTAAAGCTGTTTTCATTCGATGAACTTCACAAATCACAAGAGTTTTCTGTGTTTGACAGAAAACTTGTGGACACCATCTTCCATCCTTCCGGCCCCTAGTGTTTTCTCTCAGTTGCATTATTTTTGTAGGATATACATGGACTGGAAATTCAGTCACATACCATCTAAATATTGTCTATCATCTGAAAAATATTTGGTCTTGGATCATTTCTCCTTCTCTTTCAATTCCCCATTTATGATAATTTTCTTCTGTTCTGAAAATAGTTAAGGGGGCACATTGTTAAATCATGGCTGGTTTTGGTGCCACAGAACATGCATATTTGTCGTTTTGTGAAGTTTCTATTGTGGTGAAGGATACTAGGTATCATGTATATGATGGACACATCCTTCCAGCACTAATAGACAGTCTTACCAATTTTTGTTATTTTACTTTGATTGTGGTGTATGGTCATTATTTATTGTGCCATAGGTGTAAACTGATTCAGATTAGCACAATTTGATTATTCAAATGACATCACTTGATATAATAAAAATTATTGGAGTAGATATTTTACAAGTTAGAAATTTTAAATTTAACCCTAAATAATACTTGTAACTGCTATACATTATTGTGTAAGGTTATATGATGTTAGACTATATGTATTTACTTGTGTTAGAACTTGTAATTTATAAAATATTTATTATTAAATTTATATTTTATAATAAAGAATGTCACTAATAATTCGATATAAATATTAAAATTATTAATTTAACGTACGTATTGAATTTATTATATAATATAATTTATTTTACGAGTCATTTTTAATCGATATAGTAAATACATTCAACACGATACAATTTAATTTATTTTCTTTATTTAGCTTTCGCTCTATTCGTATTGTCTGCTGCTTCTCCACTCGAATCTCTTAGTCTTAAATGTCAATAATCAATTATCATATTGTCATAATTTTTATACTATAGAACTTAGATTTTCACATAAGTAGAATGATTACCTAAAAATCAATTAGTATTTGTATGCTAATTGCATTATCAACATCAAACTTACCAGTGTTACCAAGTGAGAAGAAATATTTTCAGAAGAATCTGAGGATTCGGTTGATATGCAAGGCAAACGAAGGGAAAATAAGAGAACTAGAGCTACTCGAAAGTTTTATTGACATTAATTTTCATGTTTTCCAAGATCACAAAGTACGGAAAGATGACTTTTAAATAAAACCATCGAACTCACATAATTTGCATGAATGATTTGCTGCATAAACTGTGGAACCACTTGAGTCCACTTGCAAGAATTACCGCACGAAAGCAAGTTTTTGCTGTCCCTAGTCATGCTTGGTGGTAAGCATTACACGACAGAACCTGGAAATGGAGTAATCATAGAAGTCTGAATCTTGATTAGACTACACAAACCTAGCTAACAAAAAACCAAACTGTCCAAGTTCGTCCTGAATTTGTACCATCTTTGCTTACATTAAATGTATCTTCAATCATTGCTAAATTCCAGAGCAGCCCAAGAATTACTTTACCAGAAAACACCTAACAAGTTGGAGGTTCGACTGTAATACTTCAGACTAAGCTGCAATAAATAATGCTATGCAAGTTATTGTAATCATTGGCTATCAAAGTAAATACGGGAGCATTAAAAAATAAAAGACAAGTGCCTGGGAGTTGCAAGCGTACAGGTTAATAGCCTAATTCATTCTACACAAGAACATTATCAGCCGCGTGTGCAGTGCAATGAACTTCCTTTTCCAAACTAATCAATTTAGAAATCATGAAATCATAAAATCATCAACTTTTAATCTGGACAAGCACCATATATAGTCTTACTGCGTGGCTAATGAATCCAATCATTACGGATATCAGAAGAGGCAAGCCATCAATTTAAACGAACAACTCAATTATTGCTTCACTGCTTCCGATTGTCTAGCTTTAATTGCTTGTTTTGATGAGAAAGCAACTTCCAAGAAAGTATTTGTTACAACAGATTCAATAAATCATAGAACATTTTGCAAAATTATGTGAGTGTACTCCATTTTCTGTTCAATATTCCTTTAAGATCAACTAAAATCTAGTGACTGTTTAATAAACTGTGCTAACAACATCAAATTTTAACAGCCTGCCGCGAAGTTCAAGTTCCGTTGGACACGATATGAGCAAGTAAATGACATTGATTTTCGAGGAAACCAGTTTCCAGATTCTACATTGGCGGCAGCACTTGATGTTACTAACAAAGTTAAAAGCAAGTAAGTGTTCATTATCAACTTAAGCTTGAAGATAAGATTCGAAACAATAATATTTGAACTCTTTAACAAGCATCACAATTGACTTTGCAAAGGAATTATTAAACGAACTAATTCATAAACAAGAAACCAAACTTAGCACTACAACTGCTTCGTGATTATCCAATTTCTATATCATCACAATCAAAAACACAGCAAAGATTCTAACCAATTTACAGTGTATACGTTCAGTCAAGATTTTGCCTGTATATATACATATATATATCTGTCCACCTAAGTTGTGTGTGCTTGATATACCAAAAGTTCAATCCACAAGGAGCTTCCTTAGCTCCAAGTTGAGCATCCCTGTAACACAGCAAATCACACACTAGGTTTGATGTGTCAATCTGTAAAACCGTTACTCCATAGAAAAACCAAATTTAAAAGAAATAAGTATTTGCATATTTCTTTCAGTAAGTGCAAAACTTCCCCAGCCGCATCCAGGATAGTTGTCAAAAGATTGAGAATCAAGTTAGTTATTGCTCATTTATGTCCAATTATCTATCATTTCAAGAGAGAAAAATTATCACAATAACTATCAATTGCTTGAAGCAGTGGGGCTAGAAAGGATACAAGAATTCTAATTACAAGCGACCGTAAGTTTCAATAACTTGAAAGTCCTGCTACTTCATGGAACACAAATATAAGTTGGGTTCATTCTTAGTAGGATATTACTTTTACGATTATTGCCAATGATTCAAATTCTATAATGCAGGAATTTTCTTCCTAGTTGTCAAATCAGTATTGACTTATATTTTGAAGATCTTCATGCCTCTAGAGTGAAAAAGATATGCATTACTTTAAATTCACATGCTGCTGCTCAAAATTTTAGGAAACCAACTTCATTACACAAGTAGTCACTATCCCATTAAGCAAAATGCTTTTGAAGATAGGCCCCAAGTCAACCAATTTTGTCAGCATGGATATGCAAGAGAAAATACAAAATAAAACCATAAAGAGAAGAATAAAAGCATTTTCTAGTGGTGAAGCTGCTGACCTGATACGGATGAAGAGCAACAATTTGGATAAACCATGTTCTTTCCCGTTTCTTTGTGAGCTAAAGTTTGTGTATCTGAAATGCTAGTTTCAAGAAGATTACCCTCAAAGAGTTGGCCCTCTGCTGTCACATTTGCCGACTTTACAGTTGGTTGGTTGTCCTCCATAGTCAATGTTCTTGAGATTTCCATGTGGACCCTTTTGACACACCAAATAGAACCTGAAATAAACAATAGAAAACAAATAAAATGAAAATAGAAAATAAACAATGAATCAATTTCCTACAGATAGTTGAGCAACGTAGACAAACTTATCATAGCAAACAGAAAGCCAAAGAACAAGATAGCCATTGAGAAGTAATATATAAAGGCGGGAAATAGGAAGAAAGAAATATTAAACTTTAATGCAAGTGACATTTCACGTATCCCATGAGATTAATAGTCCATGATCCCCAGGCTGTCTTAGATCCTCTTCTATCTTGTCTATGTTGCCAGAATAACAAGTATTTTGCACGAGATTGAACCATCTCAATTACTCTAGCTCTTAGGAAAAGCAGTATCCCTGTCTTTCCAATTGAAACAGGGGACACTAAATGGTTTATATAGCTATATGCATATAGCAGACAGATTCAGATATTCAACAGAATGCTGATGCAGACTTCCTAGCTAAGAGTATTGTCTCCTTCTTCCAACCTCAATACATTAATCCATAGTGTGCAGCAACAGGTTTTCATTTTTCTGTTTTCATCTGTTTTATTTAAAGAGAGAATATAATAGTCGTTGAAAATGGATAAAATAGGATCTAATTTTCTCTGATATCAGAAAGGACCACAACTCTCCATGCCTCTTAATATCTGGCAGAGTCAATTACGCAGGCAGAACAGTCCATCACGGGTTAGTCCTAGAAGGATATTTCAGTACATCTACACTTCCCAAGTTACCTTGCTGGAAACTCTCCCTCAACAAGTATTTTTGCTTTAAGACAACCTACTTCTGATATTGTACCAATGGAGTTTGCAAAATCTCAGTGTTGGAAACCATCGTTGTCACCTGCAACTCAAACTCAAGAAGCATGTCAACAGAAGAGTAAGAACTTATCTTGAGATAAGTTAGCTGCCTTTTCCTCACCGTTCTCAGCAACACCTATGCATACATCATCTTCCAAGGTGTGGCATTAATGCTACTGACTCGCTATCATATCATAAGATAACTGCTTAGTTTCAAACAACTAATGCTCTTTGATTTGACAAATATTTCTGCTCAATGTATCTAAAATCCTTCAGTTCTACCTGATAAAGGCTTTGACAAAGCTGCATTGATCTTCCAAAGTAGCACAGACTATGTTGACCAATCTAGAACAAACTGTTGACTTTCTTACATGCAACAGGACATTAATGCTTCGCATAAAGACTAAATGGTCAAAAATCTATAGGATACTCTTTGACAAATTTCAGTACCTATTCCATAACCAGTCTTACCCTAAAACAAATGGAATGACTCATTGGTTGACACATACCTTATACCATGCACCTGGCAACTTTATTAATCTATAAATTGCAGATTAAGAAGAGAGAAAATTTTATCATGTAAATATGCTGGTGGACCACCTCATGTGATGAAAAATATTCAAATGCCACCAAAAATGCCATATTTTGCACATATGGGGTAATAAAAATTTCTCATCCAATATCTTCTTCTCAAAGTAGAAAAAGAAGACTTCTACTAAGGCACCCATGAGCTTAATTCTCAATTGCAATGACTCTTCTTACACTTGTATAAACCAAGAATGATTATCTCCACCTAGCACCTCATGATTCTCATACTCTCAAACTGATGTGTAGCTCCTCAAATTCAAAGTCTTCTAAATAGTTGGAAACATTATCTTTTTTTTTTACTGGGAATTTTACAAAATATAGATGGTTTTCACCAAAGGAGAGGCCCAAAAAGATATTGTGAAAATAATATATACGATAAATTGAATACAAGAGAGGAGTTAGCTGAGGTGATTTTCTGTCTTACACGACAAAAGCCAACAGCAACATCAATTGGCAACAATGAATGAATTGAAAATTCGACAAACATAAGGAAAAACAATTTCAATTTTTTCGCAATAAAAATCAGTACATGCAAAATCTTCAATGCAAAAGAATAATAAACACATTCTTTTTAATTTCTATCATTACTTTTGGATATAATCCAAACATCCCAAAATAGATTTCCAATGACAATTTCAAACAACCCAGTTGCCACTCCTCTTATTAACACCGAGTCGCAGTCGTCATATCGCGATCACAATTCGTAGCAAAATTTCATTCAATAAACCATCAAGAAATGAATATATAGTACCTATAGGAGGAGAATTGATTGGTTGAGGGGCCAAAAACGATGCATACGTGTAAGAATCTGATTTTAGATGCTCCACAATCTTCTTCAGTAATTTCTCGTTGTTTCCTTTAATGGTTTCTTTTATTCCAATCCTAAAAACAAAAACAGAAACAAAAACAGAAGACGCTCAAGTAAAACACAGGAACCTACTTCCAATTTTTCCCAACATACAAACAAATGATAACTCAAAAACAAAAAAAGAAAGAGTTTATTAAGTAGTAGTTCATACCAGTTGCAGAGAAAGAACTGATTATTGGCGGACGAGAGTTAATCAGAGGAGCAAACATGTAAGAATCGGACTTGAGATAATCCGCAACTTTCTTCAGCAATCACTTTTTTGTTTTTCTTCCCGGGCTTGATTTTGTTGTTCTTCTTCTGAACTCCTAATGTCAATCTCTTCGTCTCTTCCATCGTCGGTGTTCTGCTTTTGCTTTGCATAGACTGCGAAACAGGGAAAATGATTCCGGAAAACAGTTCTACTAGTCTGGCGGTTGATGTCGTTGAGGACACGTGGCGTATAAGGAGAGCTGCAAGGTGTCACCTTAGTCTGTATACTGAAGCCCAAACGCAACGTGTTAGTAAAAAGCGTTACAACTTGTCTGAATGAGCCCAGCTCTTTTTTCCCGGTGTTCTTACAAAACATCTCAGGCCCCAAAGAGCTCAAAACCAGGCCCAAAATTTTAGCCCAGAAGGTTTCTACTAAGTTCACCCGCAACATAATTTATTGTAATTCTTAATTTACTTTTTTTTATTAAAAAATAAAATAAAAATTATTGAATATCTCTCCCTCTCTTTTTTTGTCCTGCATTTATTCATATAATTAATTGATGTCCTTATTACCCACATGCAAATTGATTTCGAATATATGGGAGGCAAAATTGGTTGATTTTAAGACAAATTCTATCTGAGTGCTACATAATTTTACAACAATCTATTAGTTGTTAAATGTATCTTTCTATTGCTAATATTAACTCTCATTGGTATTTAATGAAAGACTGAATTATGAATATTTGTAAAATCATTTGTCCTTTTAAATGATATTAATGCTAACTAAATTTATGTTGATATTGTTATATTTATATTTATAACGAGTGTCAAATTTATGTCGACATTGTTACATTTATATTTATAACGAGTGTCAAATTTATGTCAACATTGTTATATTTATATTTATAACACATGTTTTTGAAAAATTATATTGTTCGATCGCGACATAATTTTAAGAATATAAATTATCAAAATTTTTAATAATTATAGTATAAGAGAAAAGTACATATAAATTATTTTAATTTATACAGTAAAATGAATGTTGAAAATTTGAGAGATTCAAATATTAAAATATACAATAAAATTATAGAAATTAATATTAGAAATAACATTTTTATGTGCACCATTCAAGACACCTGACAACACATACAATGCAGTTCCTCTCATACACGAAATCAGAACAAGCGTAACCAATTTTGTTTTGATCTTCTGTTAGATGTATTTGGTATTTGGATCAATACATTAATGTGATGTTGAAATGACATATGAATGTATGCATATCACCCACTTGGAATCGTACGTATTGTTGAATTTTGACATAATCTGACTGTATCAGATTGGAGCTTTAATGCATGAACATGCATCTAGTTATGAAGGACATGTCAATTTATATTAGTTCGCAACTAGAATAGTACCAATTAGAACATGAGATATCACATCTATATTTATAAATGTGCATATATTTAAAGCAACCAACAACTATATAATATTACACGTTTAAAATAAGAACTCGTTTAGGGTCTCAAAATTTAGAATCGTCGATGTCAGAAGATGTTAAAAAAATCAAAGATCAACAAGAATATCTAGGAAACAGATGGAGTTTTGAGTGAACACTGGTTCTTTGCAAAATCATGAAACCAATTTAGCCATAGATCTTAAGTATTGATTTAATGCAGAGCTCTTGCAGACTGAGACACACACCAGGACGCTGCCTCCGGCCATGCTATTTTTTCACAACCTTGATACAATGAAAAATCAATAAATTTGGTTTAATTGACAGTTGAGCCTATGATCTCACTATATACATTGTAACGATCCATGTTTACAATCATACGTAGTTTGGAAAGTGCCCAAAATTATGAACGTAGAAATTAATTTGTGAGAAATTGTAGTTTGATCCAACTTAGAATGAATACTATCAAAGTTTAGTCTTCAACAATGACTACCAGGAATTAGTAAAATGATAAGACTTTGCTTCGTTAATAGATCAATATCATAGCAAGTACATATTACACAACACTCAAGTGAATACGGTCATCAAATTGAATAATTATTTGACCATATTCTTCTTGATGTTGTTCATATATAAATGAACCAAAAAGAAAGAGCCTTGCTACAATTACCCGCCAACTGTGGTTTTTTTCTATTTTCAATCTGTTTGACAGACATGAGTACAGTTCAAAGATTGTTTATGAAGAATTTTGACTATTTCTGAGGGTTGATTCTAGCTTGAAACCATGTTTCAGCGCAGCTTCCCAGACTAGATCAATTTTATCAACATCAATTGCCCCAACTTCGTGGTGAGTCCAGCCTTCCAATGAATGAACAACACCTCCCGCATGGCATGCATGAACTACTCCACGATCCATTGTGTACTGTTCCAATTCAATATCCCAAAAAATTAGACCACATTTGAATCATACAAGTAATCAACATGTGTGCTTTCAAACCCCAATGTCTCTTTCATATTGTGTGATGAACCTGAACAACTTACATCTTTTCCTCAACTCCCAACAACCCATTTGCCACACAAATGAGATGTTGTCTTCAAATTTTCTCGAAAACGTTTTCACACAAATTAAGTTACCATATGCCAGTCTTAAATATTTTCTAGAAACACAATTAAAATTTTCAGGATTGATGGAAGATCATGAATGAATGGTGGATGGTTAATTACCTCACAAGATCCAAGCCCTTCAACATCTTCGGGCAATTTCATGGCTGCAAGATGACCATAAGTGCAGTCTCTTCTGAAATTCATTATTGGTGGAACAACAAACTGATGAAAATGTGCACCAGGTGGAGCCCAACTTTGCTCTCTTGGTGTCATCCATTTGCCAACAATCCATGTCTATTTGGGAACCATAATAAATATTCTTACCATAAGTACACTATATTTCACAAGTAATTAATATTCCAATTTCATTAAGAAAAATGATAATTAACATACGTACCTTGCAATTTTGAGCTGCTTGGTATTTTGTCACTTGAACAAGGTAGTTTTGGCAATCTGCTGGTGCTTCCTTCTGAATTTTCTGGAATCTTTCAGTTGATAGAGTCAGCATCTGCAGAATCAACGTCAATTATACATTAACTCATTAATTAAACTGTTACCTAGACAAATTTGAATCCAAAACAGGATGTTAATTAATGCATGTCTTAAATCCTGAGTTTAAATACACATGCCACCATGTTTTAACTTAGTATAAGATATCGTTAACATGTGCTCTTAAGACACATATTAAACAGGTTCTTAATGTCGGTTTTATAAAGTAATATTTGGAGTATGCACCAAACTTATCTATTCTTGTTAAATGCAGTAACAGTGTCTCTCTTTACAAGCTATAAATGATTCACGCTGAAATCATAAATGAGATGTAGGATTAAATCATAATTGTCCCTAATAAAAGAAGGCACTAGGAAACTATATTCCATTATTGATGTGTTCTACTTGTGCTAAGATAACACACCCCGGAAAACATAAAAGGTGGCATGCAATTAAAGAATGTCAACCTAAAGTTGTAATCACAGTTCAAAAATAACCTACTGAATTAATTTCAATGGGTCTCATAAGTATTTTGCGAGGCAAAGTCTCATGTCTTCCCTACAAAACAAAACTATCATTTATCTTTCACAGCTGTGCAATTCTTACCAGTACTCGAACTCTCTTTCGGCAGAGATAAAGAGCAATCGCTCTTCCAAGTTTTGAAGTAGCTCCTGTTAAAAAGACTTCTTCTACATCCTTTGGGAGTTCTTTCAGAATAACTGCAGCTGTACATGTATTTCCATGGACAACTCTAACTCTAAGATTTGGATGCTTGTTTACAAAAAGAGTTCCACCACCATTCAAGGATTCATTCTGCATACAAGACATGGAAATATTAAAGACATGAACGATCTGTAAATGACAATACTGACATCTATTAATCAAATCATAAATAATTATACTTGTCTGTGGACCTAGGCTTAATTGCCAATTGGATCCAATTTATCAAGGTAGGTCAAATATCTTCAATTCTTAACAATTTGCACTGTCTCGTAGTCAGTTCAAATTAATAAAACGTCGTCTTTTACGGACGTTTAAACCTTAAACTTTTTATATACAAATCAAAATCAGATTCATCAGACACCTTTTGTAAGGTTTAGCACATGAACAGATCGATATTGTTGCATATCACCTACAATTAATTTTGCCATTACTGCTTCATTAGAGGTAAACAAATGCTGATTTGGGATCTATAAGAGGAAATTAAGCTGATAGGAAGAAATAAATAAATGTCAATATGATACATTTAAGCAGAAGCAAAGGAACTTCTTCATTTTCAAGCTTATCAATATTTTTGGGGCTAGATTCAGAAAGTTAAACCCATTTTATAATTGAATGAGACAGAAGAAACGATAGGGAAATAATTACAGGCAGAGACCAAATTGATTGGAAAAAGCAATGATTGTACACCTTCATAGTGATAGTCTTTAGGTGCAGGTCTACTTTCTACTACAAACATCAATGCAGAACGCTGTTTGATGTCTAAAATTAATTTATCCAACTACTTTGCTAGAAATTGGCAGACCATAATTGACTGTACTTAGATTTTTTTAATCTTCAAAACAAGGGTAAAAAATTAAAAATAAAAAAAGTGGCAGAAGAAAGACAAACCTTATTCAATGCAGCAAGGCTAATAACCTTGACCCCAAGTCTATCCGCCCTTAGGATAGCCTCCTCAATTTGGTTATTGATTCCTTCTCGAGCAAATGGCAAGAAATACTGCATATCAAACAATAATCCAAACCATCAATACGACATGAATTAAACAAAAATTTGATTATTTTTATGTAACATTTATTTTTAAAAAATGTCGAACCTGAAAGCCAAATCTAGGTACAGCCCAAGTTTGGTGCAATTTGCCTCTAAGATAGTAGAAAGAGACTAGGAAAGTTTTAGACCATGCCCACATAGCCAGCATAAAAAAAAATGCCATAGGCAAACAAGGCACCAAAAAAATCCTCGTTGTGAAGGGCAATGATGAAATTGATCTAAATACAAACGGTGCATGCATTGATGATGCCATATCCACCACATGTGCTAGGAAAACAAAATCCGGAACTCTACCATTTTTTCCTGCATTAATGTCAAATAAATTCTGGTTAGAATTTACTTTTATCAAAGTCTAAGGCAATAAACAAAGGTTCGCAATTAGTTTGAATTATGCATATGCATTGAGGGAAAAAATATACCCTACGGTAAACCGGTTGTACATCATTTAATAAAATTATGACGTGTCTATTTATGTGTAAATAATATTATTCTATTGAATAGAGTTTTGAATGCTTACTGTGTGTACGTACATCTGTCGCAAAAAATCATGCCATGCGTATTAAAAAAAATGTATACACTTATCATGATTCTTTTAGATGGGTGTGCATACACTTGAAAGAGAAGATGTTTTGTCTCTGAGATAATACACTAGATCATGTAGTACTTGAATGATCTCAACCATTTAAATTTATGGGGGTTTGCAGGTGAAATAGTCCCAGGAGAGACTAGCTGGACACTGAACCAGATGTAGAAAAAACTTAATATTTTTGGTATGAAGAAAGGGCTAGCGGTAATGCAGTTGAAATGGAGAGAAATGCTTTCCAAATTACCAGAAGCTGAAGCAACTTTCTTATGTTCTTCCCACGATTTGTTATTAAGTGTCTTCCCCATGGCATCGAAGAGAGGCATAAAAAGGCAGAAATTGGAGTCCTTCTCTGTGTGGTGCAAGCTGTGGTATCTGTAAATCAACCCCACCAGCAACAAGTTAAATAATAATAAATTCTTTATAGGTAGAAGCTGTCATGAATATCACACATCTAACAATCGGAAATTCTTAAGCAATATTATTTAATTTTCGGATTGATTGGTTATTTCCCGTTATTTAGCTAACTAACTTGATTAAGAAAGATTTTTTGCTTCTAAAAGAAACCAAAATTTGTATGCCTTAATATGTAAATTTATTCTATAAGTAAACAAGAACTGGTTGGCTGCAGCACAATGACTAAAAGCCCACTTGTACGAATTGATCAATATGATGATTGGTTAAAGGTTTTACTTGCAAATAACAATTATTACTGACCACAAGATCTAATTCCAAGGGGGAAACTTAGAAATTTAGACATTGTGTATTTGTTCATTGTGTGCTTATGGGAATGAAATTACTTACGTGGGAGTATATAGAAGATATCGAAGAAATGGAAAAATTTCGAACCACCGATGGGGAATAATTTCAACATTGCAGTGCCCCAAGCATCTCAGACAATCAAAGATCAAAATATAGCCATAAATCGTGCTTATTGATCCATATCCGATGATAGAAGATCCCAGTATCGGAATTGCAGCGACTAAACTTAACAAAACATGCTCCAATAATGTTGCATGTCCAGCTGCGTCATGATCAATCACCTAAATCAATTAATAGGAAATTGATTGGTGCAGAAAGAGAAGTTTAGTATAAGTTTTTACTGTTTTTACCTGTTGAAATCTGGGGTACTGGAGATGAATGGTGGAGTGAATGGTAGTGGGTAAAAAGGTAATTATGTTCGTGGAAACATCTGTGTGAAAAATAATATAAAGGCTCTGAAACTGTCACATGAAGTATCAGTAATGCAATAAAGCCATTTGTGTCCCACAATGGAAGGTTTTCAAAGCTTGGGAAGATGTAGTAGGCCATGGAAGCGACTAAGGCTTGAAGAAGTATGAAATTATCCCTGAAAATTATATGCATACAAAACAAGAAAGTGATTAATTACAAACACATAAGTATATGATCAGCTCCAGATAAATCAAATGAAAGTTATAAATACCAGTTCCATTCTTTGTCAATCTGTTTGAAATCAACTCCCCGTTGAATAATCTGGCGATGTCGATTGAGGAAAAGCATGTTACTGAAAGAGGTCAATAGCATATGAATGCATCCTCTGAGTAAAGATATCATTAGAATGTGCAGACACCAATATTCAATCCGGTTATTCTCATAAACCCATGAATATACAGCTTTTCCGAGGAAAGGTCCATACAAAACATACTTCATAACACAAGAAAACATCAGTCAGATTATTATCAGAAGAACTCACAAAAACAAAAATACAAGCAAAACTTCAAAAACAAATAAGTGATTCTGTACCTTGAACATGCCCAGGTTATCCCAGGGCCAAGCTGACAAAGGAGCATCCATTTTTCTTTTACTGGAAGATTGGTCAAGCTAAGTTCTCAATCTTCTTTCACTGTTTCCTTCTTTATATATATCTATTTGCAGGGAGGACAGCAAAGCCAAGAATATCGGAAAAGAGGAAAATTAAGGAAATCCCAGATGGTAGAATAAAAGTAGAGAAAAGAGAAGCGCAATCAGGAATTTATATATCAAAGATAATCGGTTTTCCTGATCGTTTTGAACTTCTCTTCTTCAAATTACACTCAATTATAGCTCGCCAGCTGCCGTGTTTGCAAGTCTACCATCTCTCCAACTCACCCACTTATATAGGCTTATAGCTCCAATAAATTAATATAAATAAATAAACAAAACCAAGCGTGATCAATCTCTTATCTTATGGCTAGCCTTTTTCTTCTTTTTTTTCTCCTGAACTTGTAATCCTGGACGGTCGTCAAATCAGGACCGAAAGCTGTACTGTGTGACTTGGTGCACAGCTGTAGTGATATGTCCTCATTCTTCAAAGAAATTAATGCCTCGTATGGTTGGGAGAGTGGGGATATGTTTTCTCCTAACTACCCCAAAATTTCGTGGTCATGATTCTTTTCATGCTTTACTTTTTCTTTGTTTTATTATATGTCAAAAATTGAAGGCGTTAGATCTTATTTATCTGTTAAGTACGAGTGTCTTAATTAGTTTAAGTTTAATTAATAATGTAACAAAGAAAGTAAACATGGTATTAATTTGGAATTAGAATTTATATATTCATATATGCGATGTTATTGACACTAATAAAGAACTAATTTATTTTCATATGTATACAAATATCTTTTTTTAATTAAGTTAATAAATTTAATGCGAGTCAATGTATCTCATAATATGAATTATTCTTATAAATTTAATAATTAATACTTTAAATAATAATTTAGTAGTTGTTATTATTTTTTAATCGTTAAAAGTTTATAAAAGTTTTGTACTATATACAACTATAAATTTTAAAAAATTATATTAAATTAATAGAATTAAAGGAAATATTTTTTATTATAAAGAATTAAAATTCTTTGGCTTTATTTATGTAAATATTTTTTAATTATTTTTATTAAAAAATTATTTTTAAACACATTCTTAGTCATAACAGTAAAATTTTAACTTTATATTACAAAATAATTGATTTCTTGAATGTAATTTTAAAAGATAAAATTGAACTAATATAAATGACAATTTCAAAATATTTTCAAAGATATGATTGGAGCAAAGTCATATGCAAAAATTTACATTTGATCATTAAATGGAAGAAAAAGAAGAAGTATAATATTTCAAAAATATTCTTAACACAAATTGATTTGAACTTAAAATCACAAATTAAGAAATTGAAACGGATGAGAATTTTTTTTCACAAATATGAATAAATTTAAAATCATGATCGATCCTTACTAACAAAATTTTTGAAATTTGTGATGAAGTACTACCATGAAATGAGGTGCATTTGACCACAAATTATGTAAACAAAATCCATTAAGATGTTTATGAAGATTAATTATGCATCATAAAAAAAAATTTAAATGAGACAATCTTATCATATTAATATAAATAATGTGATGGAATAGTATTATCATATTAATATAAGTAATGTGATAAAATTGTCTTATTTAAAATTTTTTCTACATTATAATTAGAGTTTTTTAACTATTTAATTTATCTTATTTAAAATTTTCTTTACATCATAATTAAAGTTTCTTAACTACTCAATCATGTAGTTGGGAGAACAAAAGAGTGCCATGCTGGAATATACGGTGCAATTAATTTATATTGTCAAAATAACAAAAGCATTGAAATAATGGGCAGAATGTAGAAATACAAAGAAATTAGAGGCCCCACTTTCCCTTTTAGGCGAACATGAAATAATTCCTCGGTTTTGGGGAAATTTGAGGTCAATTTTATTTTGCATTTTTGGCCTAACAACCAATGCATATTATTATTACAAAAATTTTTTAAGTAAAAGAATGCTGTTATATTAGTAATGTTGATATGGTGAAAATGTTTAATTAATAAAATAATAAAATTTTATTTATTAATAATAAATAAATAAATAATTTTAAATAAAATTTATAAATTTTTATTTTTATATTAATTTAATTTAATATATTATATATAATTT
>CP135538.1:543580-587533 GCA_032402905.1 Khaya senegalensis | reverse complement strand
TGACACTATCACTTAATATCGGATAAAAATTTATCTACGCATTTTTTTATTAAATATATTCTCCTTGCGACTTGCAATTTCTTTTTTTTTAATTAATATTATATTAATATAAATTATATTTTTTAGTTTTAAAATTTGGTGAGTTAGATTTAAATTTTTAATCTTTAAAACAATTTATGAATTAAGTTAACTAGTAATCACTCACGTTTAACATTGCTTATCATTTAATTAATTATCACTAACACAACCGAAAACTCAGATTTCTCCTCCAATGTCCTAAATTTCGGAAAAAGATAGAAAATTAATGCAAATTAGGAAAATAAAATAAAAGGTAGAGAGAATCTGGAAAACACTTTGGGAAGTAAGCGGCTCATATAAACTGTGTGGCCGAACAACCTCCACCAACTACTTTAATTGCTTCCTGTCCCGCCGGCCAATTTTCAGGGGAAGTAAATTACGATTTCAGTTTCTATCATTAATTAGCTTGGCAGTTTGGCACAACATTGGAAGCCAACCACCAACCTCGCAAATCCCAAGTCGCAAGATACATGCATATGCATTTGCATATTTGTACTATTCTAAGTATAATTACAATACATTAAATATAAAATATATTTTATATTTTTAACTATTATCTTCGTCATTATTAGAGTGAAGTAGTTTCTGAGCATTGGATGCAAAGACCTCATTAGTGATCAAATAAATGCAATGCATGTGATCAGAACAATATTGAAATTTGTCAAAGAATGTGCTCAAGTCATTGTGATGAGAAGCTGAAATAAAGAAGATAAGTTGGCAAATTCTGGTGTATAATTAGAAAGATTACCAACTGTATAATTGATTTTTAGTTACTCTATATACACGTATTATGTAATAATCTAGAAATGTCTATGTACTAGCTAAATGTTGTGTGTAAAAAATAAACTTTTATAATAAAAAAACAAATAGAAAATAAATCTAAATTTTCTCCCCAATTTTCTTAATACATATTTGCTTGTTTTTCTAACTTGGTATTAGAGTTATCAATGGCCAGCGCTAATATAGCATTTTCAAGTAATTCTTTTTTTTTTTTTTTTCACAATTCTGATCAATCTTGATGGAAGTAATTATTTGACCTGAAAGTCACAAATTTTACAATCAATCAAAGGTAATGGTTTTGAGAGCTTTATTCTTAAAGAGCAAACATATCCACCACAATTCAAATATGAAAGTGAAGAAGGATGACCAGTTGAAAATCCATATTTTACTATTTAAAAATGTCAAGATCAATTGCTTTTTGGATGGTTACTATCATCTATGAATGCAAACATCATTAACCTATTTATTGATTGCAAAACTTCGTATGAAGTGTCAAAGGCATTGGTTATACAGTTCGTATTATAGTCAAAAGCTAAAGTGCTTCAACTAAGATCTCAAATTCAATCAATTAAAAAGGAAGGCTTGATAATAACCAAGTATTTTTTGAAAACAAAAAAGATTTTTGATAATCGAACAGTTGCAAGTTTTCCTCTAACTAATGATGATTTTATATTGTATTTGCTTGGAGGATTAGGTTCAGATTATAATCCTATGGCGGTTTTTATAACTAGAAGAGATAATGATTTAAGCATACATGACATATACTCAATGTTGTTAACTCATGAGAGTCGAATTCAATGGCAAAATGCTATAAATATTGCGGATGCACAGGGTGTCTTTGTTGTGAATTATTCACAAGCAAGAGGTGTTCAAAAGAAAGGTTATCAAAACTACAACAACAATTATAACCAAACAACTAAAATTACTGGTAAAGGACATGAAATTCAAAATGATAAAACTGATCAATTTGTAAGAAACTAGTCAGGAGGCAGAGGAGCTTCAAAACCTCAATGTCAAATATGCAATAAATTTAACCACACAGCAAACATATATTTTCATCGATTCAATCATGACTATATTCCTTAGTAGCCTTATCAGCAAATTCAGTTAAATAATTTTCAACAACCTCCAGCTTAAGTTCAACCTCAAGGATATTCTTAATTGTCCACATAATCAAGTAAAATTGCATACATAACTAACACACAAGGTAAAGGTGAAGGTGTTACTATTGATGAAGGATGGTACTTAAATAGTAAAGCCTCTCATCATCTTACTAATAACTTGAATAATCTGAACATTCAAGGTAAGTTTTCTAGATTTGAAAACTTAGTTATGGGAAATGGTGAAGGATTAAGTACTATACATTATGGTTCAACTATCATTTATCCTAAACATGTTAGTTCATTCCAACACACTTTATTTCTGAATAATGTGCTATGTGTTCTTTTAATTACTAAGAATCTAGTAAGTGTTTCTTAACTTACTGTTGATAATGATATTATTGTTGAATTCTCCAGTGCTTATTGTGTTATCAAGGACAAGTAGAAGAAGAAAGTGCTGCTGCAATAGGTGGCTATGAGGGGGCTCTATAGACTTCAACTAGAATGCTCTTCACCTTCATATAGTTATGATAATAAAGCCTCAAAGAACATTCCAATTTCTATGCTATCTTCATTAGGTTCATTTTCTACTTATAATAAAAATGATGTTAGCATTGATTGCTAGTTGTGCAAACAACTTGAATTTTTTAAGTTCTTAAATTCATGTTTTGAAGCCTTGGTGAGTTATACTGATGTTTTACCTATCTTGTTTCATTGTCAATTTGGTCATCCAAATCTGAGAGTACTCTAACTTGTATTGAAAACTTGTAACATGTCAAATATTATCAATAGAAGCTCATTTAATCAAATTTGTCATGCTTGTCAGTTAGGCAAAAATCATACACTGCATTTCCTTCAAATAAGCATCTAACCTATAAAAACCATTAGAAATTGTTTATGTAAATATTTAGGGGGCATATGTTATTATCTCAATTGCAGGATTTTGCTATTATATTTATATTGTAGATGATTTTACTCAATATTCTTGAATATTTCTCATCAAATTTAAATCAAATACTTTAGCTACCTTTATTAACTTTAGACTTTAGGTTAAAAAATAGCTTGAGTACAAAATTAAGTTTCTTTAATCAAATTTCAGAAGTATGGTGGGAATTTATAACATTTTTTGGTTATTTGCAAACTCATGGCATGCAATTTCATTTTTTCTGTCCTTATACTCATAATTAAAATAGAGTGATAGAAAGAAAATATATAAATAACACTAATTTGGGGTTAACACTACTTGCTTAAACTTCTATGTCACTTTAATACTAGTGAGATTCCTTTCATACTGCCACTTATCTGTTAAATAAATTACCAACTCCTATTCTTAATAATTTTTCTCCATTCCATAAGTTTTTTCATATAATACATATTTACTCTTTCCTTCGAGTATTTGGTAGTGCTTCTTATTCCTATCTGAGATGTTATAATGCTAACAAACTTAACTTTCAGTCTTCTCAATATGTATTTTTGACATATGGTCCATTGATAAAGGTTATAAGTGCCTTCATGCATCAGGTCGAATATTCATTGCTCAAAATGTTGTATTTGATGAAAATTTTTTCTCCTTTCAACATTCTTTTATGTCCTCTCAATTACACACTTTGTTACATTCTACAAATACTACTTCAACCATTCCTCTTATGCCTTCTTCTCATGATCTTCCATATTCCGCTTTTACCTCAGCAATTTCTTATGTTATTCAATCCTTTCCTTAGTCACAGGCTCAGAGTATCTCTCAGCCATTTAGTCCTCAAATGCAAGTAGATCTTTTAGCTGTTTCATCTTTAAACACTCATTCTATGATGACTAGGTCTAAGCATGGCATTGTGAAATCAAAGCTTTATCTCATTAACTTTTAACTCTCAATTGAACTAAGAATTGCTAAGCAAGCTTTGAAGATACCAATGTAAAAAGCTGTAATGTAAGAAGAGTTTAAAGCTCTCTGCATAAATAAAACATGGAATCTTGTTCTTTATTCATTTAAGTATAAGATCGTTGATAACAAATGGATTTTTCATATGGAAAATAACTTTAATGAGTCTATTTCTAAACACAAAGCCAAGCTTATAATTAATAGTTTTTTACAAACTCCAGGAATTGATTTTCTTGATACTTTCAGTCAAGTTGTCAAAACAATAACCATTTGAATTGCTCAGGGTATTGTTGTCATGAATAGTTGGTCAGTTTACCAAGTTGATATTAACAATGCCTTTTTAAATAGTTCTCTTAATAAGAATGTCTTTATGCCTCAGCCTGAGGGGTTTGTTAATGCTCAATTTCTTACTCACTTGTACAAGTTAAATAAAGTTTTATATGATTTGTGGTAAGCTCATAGAGTCTGGTATGATAAGCTTCAATTTACTTTGCTTCATTGGGATTTTTCTAATTCAAAGATTGATATATCTTTATTTTTCAAGCATACTACTTCCTATACTCTTCTTGTCCTCATATATATTAATGACATCATGGTAACTTGTTCTACTTTTATTGTTGCTGAGAGTTTGATTGCTAAGCTCAGGCATGAATTTGCATTGAAGGAAGATCTTGAGATGTTTAGTTTCTTTTTTGGTATTGAAGTTCTAAACACATCTTCTGGATTACATTTGTCTCAAACAAAATATATTCATAATCTTTTGAAAAAGGCTGTTATGTCTTAATGTAAACGATGTGATATCCCATGATTTCTGGTTTAAAACTTTCTAAGTTAAATGGTGCCTTATTTTCTAATGCTTCATTCTACCAAAATATAGTTGGAAGATTGTAATACATTATATTAACTAGGCTTGAGCTTGCTTTTTACGTAAACAAACTCAATTAGTTTCTCTTAGCTCCTACTATATCTCATTGGACAGCCTACAAGAAGGTGCTTTGATATCTTCAACTCACATCTTTTTATAAACTTCATTTTTCATCTACTAGTCATTAAAATATTCAAGCATTTGCTGGATGTTGATTAGGCATGTGATAATGATGATAGGAGATATGTTAGTGCTTATGTTGTTTACTTTAGTGAAAATCTTGTGTCTTGGTCATTTAAGAAACAACAAGTGGTATCTCGACCTAGTACTGAAAGTGAATATCAAGTTTTGGCTGTTGTAGCTACTGAAGTGTCTTAGCTTCAATCCTTGCTTGGTGAACTTCAATCTATATCTATCACTCCTCTAATTCTACGATGTGATAATCAAAGTGCATATGCTCTTGCTAAGAATCCAATTTATCATGCTCATTCAAAACATATAAAGCTTAATTTATATTTCCTTTGAGATAAAGTGATTAATAAATCTTTAGACATTTGATATGTACCACCAGATAATCAAATTACTGATGCTTTAACAAAATTGTAGTCCTTTTCTAGTTTTTCTTATTTTCGGCACAAGTTTAAGGTGGTTCCTCCTCCTTGAGCTTAAGGTGGGATGTTACAGTGAAATAACTATTGAGCATTGGATGAGATCAAATAGATGCGATGCATGTGATCAAAATAATATTGAAATTTGTTAAAAAAGTGCTCAAGTAGTTGCGATGAGAAGCTAAAATAAAGAAGATAATCTGGCAAATTCTAGTGTATAGTTAGATGGTTAAATTACCAATTATATAATTGATTTTTAGTTACTCTATATATATGTATTGTGTAACAATCTAGAAATGTCTATGTACTAGTTGAATGTTGTGTGTGAAAAAATAAACTTCTATAATAAAAATAACAAATGGAAAATAAATCTAGATTTTCTCTCTGATTTTCTCAATACACAATCAATTCTATTTTAAATTTTATGCTCATATTTCAAATTTTTTACATACTTGTTTCAAATTGTATATTAATTATTTCAAAATTTATATTTTACATTTTAAATTTTATGTCTAAGGACATGTATAGGATATATTATAGTCAAGTTTTATTTTCTTTTGTGCAATGAAAACAAAATTATGGTTCACAATTTCCATAACAATATAAATACTTGTTTGAAACAGAAGATTAGTTAAGGGCCAATATAAATTTTTTATATATGGCTTGTTGTTTGCAAAGTATTTTATTGGCGGACGGTTCCAAGCTTTGGTTATATGTGCCAGAGTGTTCATGTCATATTTTCTTCCTAATTGTCCCGCAATTTTGACTCTCTGATAATGTTCCATGCGTAGGATGGGAGCCGACCAATAAGGATATATATAGGATATATGAGGTCTTTTTATTTCATTATCGAATCAATAATTTTTTTAATTTGTTATGGGTCATATATCATTAATATACCTAGTATATTTTATAGCTCAGTTTTATTCATACAAGTGAGACAATCATGTATAATTAAATTTTTTATTATACCAATAATTTGATATCATATAACCCAATTAATGATTACTGTTAGAATTTTATCGTGTCATTCTCTATCAATGACTGTTATTTTATTTATAAAATTTTATAAATTTTACAAAGTATAATATCTAATACTATAAAATTTGAGTTGTACTCCTTTAATATCAATCAGTTTTAAAAAGAATAACAGCTTAACGATTTAGACAACTACAAATATTTTGCATTCTTTTATAAACAACAATTTTCTTC
Source organism: Khaya senegalensis (assembly GCA_032402905.1). Lineage (NCBI taxonomy): Eukaryota > Viridiplantae > Streptophyta > Magnoliopsida > Sapindales > Meliaceae > Khaya > Khaya senegalensis. The sequence goes on along the minus strand of CP135538.1, from coordinate 581,011 downwards.
TGCTTTCTATTTTAAAGAGTGAAAATTTCAAAATCAACAAAAGTTAAATAATTATTTTATAAATTATTAATATATTTTTTTTCATTCTGCAATCTAATCAATTGGAACATGAATGCGTAGGTTTCTGATTTAATGGTTAAAAGAGGACGGTTATATTGCTATTAATTGACGCACATCAGCATATATCCAGTGGCATCAACATATGGTCTTATATAGTAAATGTGACCTTTAAAATTCGGACCCAAATCTTTAATTAGCCGAATCAAGTACTCAACTTGCGAAACAAGTAATTTATTTACGTCTATTCTTACTTCATTCTTGCCTGTCTATCAACAGCGAAAAAGAAAATTGTTGTCAGCCAATTTGTTTGGAGAGAGACTTATCATAAAGCTTCTATGTCACAAATGATATATGATTCTCTTGTACCAACAAAAATTGGGAATGTATGCATCCCTTGACAATCAAAATTAAAAATAATAATAATAATAATAAAGAACAATTCAATTATGTTAACTAAGTTTTTCCCTTTTTTAAGTTTGCTTAATTTTTTATTTCACCCCGTTCAAATTGAATATAATATAAATTAATTGATTTTAAATATTCCAATGTCATCTATATTGAATTATTTTCTTTGGTATTTATCAACCATCAGTTATATATACATGCATCACTTCTTATATAATTTTTATCCAAATTAATACATTTATGATATTAATATACTTTATTGATATAGAATTTATATTATTGAGTTGTAACTCAGTATGTGATAATCAGTATAACATATAAAGGTATGCAAAAATAATCAAGAGTCGAACTTTCCCTGTCTTTGCTTTTCTTCTAAATTTTTAAAAAATTTTCACATAAAATCTGATATTATTTTATTCTTTATTAATATTTTTCTTCAATTTCATAACAAATGTATATATTACATGAGAGCCCAATTATTAAATACAAATTAAATCAACTCTTGTTCTAATCCTATATATTTTTGGTTGATGCTTTACTGAAATTGATTTCAATAGCATTGAATGCCTATTCAAGATTGGAGCGCTGGCGTAATTTGAAAGTTTTATGGGCAAATCAACATTATTAAATTAAACAAAACTTCTTATTGGTGGATTAATTTCTTTCCCTACCTCCGTTGACCCATGTACATTGGATAGAATTTAATTCCCTGACAAAATTTTATGAATTAGTTAATGAGTTATACAAAAAGTTGGGGATGGATGGATGGATACATTGTTATAAATTCTATAGCTCCACACATTTGACATCGAAGTCAACTTTGATCAACTCGTGTTCCCACTTGAATTCTAGAAATATACGGAAGTACAAGGATTCTCTTTTGTTTTTTTTTTTTTTAAATTAATTTTTATTTATTAAAAGAGTAAAAAATTAATAAAAGAATTGAACCAAAATAAAAACTCAACTATTCATTCTTTTTTATGTTTACAGATGACTAGATCTTTAAAAATCAATAATAAAAAAGATTAGAAATTTTTTTTTTATCCTATATAAAATCTATTCCGCTAACATAAAATAACTGAAAACTTGTTGTAAAACCCTAACCTCATGAGCTGGTAAAATTTTATCCCCAATGCATATGCATTGATTTCTTTATTTGGTATTGTTATTTTGGATGAAATTCTTGATAATTTGTAAATTTATATGTTAATTTTATATTGTATATTATTATATTATGTATGTAAATTTATTCATACAAATTAATTTATTATACACTTTTTATATTTTTATTATAAGAAAATAATAAATTTTGTCACAACAAAAAGTAATTATGTATGTGTAATAATCACTTAATTTCGAATTTTTTTGGTGGTTTACTAAAATTTAAAAATTTAGTCAAATTAATCAAATAAGTAAAAAATAAATAAATAAGATAATAATCTTATTATAACTTCTAAATGAAATTTATTTTATATATATATATTAAATGAGAGTCATAATTTGGGTACGTGGCACAAATTATATAAACCTGCCCATATTTATTCCATAGCCGTCCATTAATTACACATGCTAAGCATAGTTGTTACTTTGTATAATTTGACTCTACACCTCCTTTATAGCTTGGTCCACATGTGCCTTTTGAATTGAATTGCTTTTAAAAAATTTGATTAAGGCATTTAATAGTTTTCTTAGATTTTGATTATGATTTTAGGTGGACACAAGGAGCCAGTCCAATCTCCTCAATAACAGATATGTGTAATTTACAAATAATAACACTAAAGAGGTCAATTTTATTCGTATAGATTGATATAATAATTTATATTATTATTATCATACAAATTTTATATTTTATTTTTTTTTTATTTTTTAAAAAATATAAATTAATATATCAATATCGTAACACTATCACTTAAATATCGTATATAAAAATTTATGTATATATTTTTTTATTAAATATATAAATATATTATCTTTACCATTTCTCTTTTTTTAATCAATATTATATTAATATAAATTACATCTTTTAATTTTAAAATTTGGTGAGTTACATTTCAAATTTTAATCTTTAAGACAATTTACGAATTAAATTAACTAGTAATCACTCACGTTTAAGATTGCTTATCATTTAATTAATTATCACTAACACAACCGAAAACTCAGATTTCTCCTCCAATGTCCTAAATTTCGGAAAAAAAGATAGAACATTAATGCAAATTACGAAAATAAAATAAAAGGTAGACAGAATCTGGAAAACACTTAGGAAGTAAGCGGCTGCTCACATAAACTGTGGCCGAACAACCTCCACCCACATCTTTAATTGCTTCCTGCCCTGTCGGCCAATTTTCAGGGTAAGTAAATTATGATTTCAGTGTCCATCATTAATTAACTTGGCAGTTTGGTACAACATTAGAAGCCTACCACCAACCTCGCAAATCCCAAGTCGAGTAAATTTTTTTTATACGTGGCTTGTTGTTTGCAAAGTATGTTATTGGTGGACGGTTCCAAGCTTTGGTGATAAATGCTAGAGTGTTCATGTCATATTTTCTTCCTAATTGTCCTGCAATTTTGACTCTTTTGATAATCTTCCATGTGTAGGATGGGAGCCGACCTATAAGGATATGTAGGATACATGAGGTCTTATTATTTCATTATCAAATCAATAAATCTTTTAATTTGTTATGGATCATGCATGATTAATATACTTAGTACCTTTTAAACACAACCGCTGAATTATACTCGTGAGACAATCATGTATAATTAAATTTTTTATTGTACCAATAATGTGATATCATATGACCCTATTAATTATTACTGTTAGAGTTTTATCGTGTTGTTGTCTATAAGTTACTGTTATTCTTTTGTGAAATTTTATAAAATATAATATTTAATATTATAAAAAATTTTGAATTGTACTCTTTTAATATCAATTATCTAAAAAAAAAATGATAGTTTAACAATTTTGACAATTACAAATATTTTTTATTTTTTTATATACAATATTTTTTATTTTATATTTTAAAGAGTGAAAATTTCAAAATCAATGAAAGTTAAATAATTGTTTTATAAATTATTAATATATATATATATATTTTTTTTTTTATTTCCGCAATCTAATCAATTGGAACATGAATGCGTAGGTTTCTGATTTAATGGTGAAAAGAGGACGGTTATATTGCTATTAATTGACACACATCAGCGAACAACTTTTGGCATGAACATATGGTCTTATATAGTTAATGTGAGTGTTAAAATCTGGACCCAAATCTTTAATTAGCCGGCTGAAGTAATCAACTCGCGAAACAAGTAATTTGTTTACGTCTATTCTTACTTCATTCTTGCCTGTCTGTTGCCAGCTCTCTATCAACAACAAAAATGAAAATTGTTGTCAGCCAATTTGTTCGGAGAGAGACTTGTCATAAAGCTGCTATGCCACAAATGATATATGATTCTCTTGTACCAACAAAAATTGGGAATGCATGCATCCCTTGACAATCAAAATTTTTAAAAATAATAATAATAATAATAAAGAACAATTCAATTATAGGGTAATTTTCTTGTATAAAATATTTTTGAGTAAAAACGTTGGCACAATCTTAAAAAAATAAAATTAAACGTTTGTATTTATTACATAATTTAAGCATCATTTACTTTCCTTATTCTCTTTAATTTAGATAAATTAAAAATTGGACTTACCAAAAGTCTTACTAAAAATTAATTTTAAGTAAATCTTGTGAAAATGCCTTAATGAAATAAAACTCAATTTGATGAACCTGCTTATTTTTATAACGAAGAAAGACCTAAAAATAACATAATTCATCCTCAATTTGAAGTTGCCTTGTGATCAAAAATAAATAATATGACCTGATCTGTTTTCATTGTAATGTAATTTTTGACAAAAAGAAATTTGTTGTACTATGAATAAAAAATTATCATTGAATGAGTGAATGGATGTAAATTGAAAGACAAAAATTTAACTCTATTATGAATAAAAAATTTTAAAAATTAAAAAAAAAATGTATACAGAGACAATTCATGCATCTTGCTTAGTTGATAGAAACAATTCAAGCTCACATTCTTTTACAAACAATCGATAGTGGCAAAAATGAGTACGGTGAGACATGTGTAGACCATTGAAGATTGTGTGGGGACTTATAAATCAAGTTGGGAACATCCATTTAAGACCAAATTCTATTTGATCTTGATCCAACATAAGCCCAAAGTTGTTGTGTTATGAAATGATGCTCATATGAATTCGTATTTGTGTTCATAGCAATATGGGCTGTAATTAAATTGTGATGACCTTAATTGGTGTGAAAGAAAATTTGAGTTACCATATATATGTAAAACAAAATAAAATAAAAAAATAAAATAAAAGAAAAGAGTTAGGAAATTGCAACATTAATATGATTTATTATACTCTATATGTTAAAGCTTTATCTTGGTAATATATCCAGTATTAATTTTAATGAATTGGACCCTCCAGGCCCAGATTTTAAAGCGATTGAGCTACAATGGTCAGCCCACTTAGGAGAAGAACTACAAGAAAAATAAAAAAAAGAATATATGTGACATAGGATAATATTTTACATTCTAGATCATATATTATCCCTAATATTCATCGATTTATGTCATATAAGCTTTAATTCCTAATGAAATAGTCAAAGTATTCTTATACCATTGCAATATAAATTTATATCTAATTTAATACAAAAAGACAGACAAATTATACTGGTATTTGATAGAACTTAAAAAATTATAAACTTAAATAATAAAAGACCTTGTATTATCACAAACTAATTAGGTTATAACCAAAATAAATAAACTTTTTCAGATTAGAAAGAGACATGTTTGTAATTTCAAATTGTTGTTTTCAAAACCTGAAATCGAACTAGAGGAAATATTTATGGTCAAGAACTTTTGATGGTAGAACAAACATGGCCTAAAACTTTTTATGTCACATATGGACATAGGCTATCACATGTTAAGTCACCTTCGTTTAATACATGTATTTTTAAGCACTAAATCCAATGGACTAACGGGCGGATAATATGAAGGCACAAATAATTACTAATAATATTTTAATTTAAAATTTTTTAAAAGAATTAACAATATAAAAAAATAATAGAAATATATAAGTTTTATATAGTGATATTTTAACAATTTTATTTAATTATTTTTTAAAACAATAATATCATTGTTGAAATAATGATCCAAATTGCCGAAAACAAAGAATATCATTACTTAAAACAATGATCATAAACTGAAAGTAATAACTTAATGTCATGCCCTTCTCACAAGAAAAGAAAATTTTTTTTCTGAAAAATGAAATATTGAGACGAATATTCAAGGAATAAGGATAGAAAGAAATAATATTGAGACGAATATCCATGGAATAATAAGGATATTCGTAAGGATATGCTACAAATTTGTATCTACCGGCAAGTGGCAACATTAGTCGGTACATGTGATGAAGTTGACATATTTTAATTAGTTACTATATAAGAACTTGTTGTTCTTGCTCTTCTTCCTTTCTCGCCATATATTTGTGAATTATGATATTCATTGAAGCCATTGGTTTCGGTAAACAACTAACGCCAAAAATTTGCTAATTGGGATGAAGAAATCGACAGAAAGGTCACATAATTCTAAGATGATCATAATAACTCTTGTCAATACACACACACACACACACACACCCCAAATCGCTAACCCATCACTGCCAACTTTGGTCACATGGGCGTAGATTTTTTTACCTTATCCTTTAAGAGTACTAACAATAACTGACGAGAGATGTTGGCAAGAGGTGCCCCTAGGAAAGATATTATAGACAATTGGTTAGGGTTTTAAAATTTATTTTTTTAATTTAATATTGAATTTAATAACGATCATATCTTAAAAATTCATATAAAATTTTTAAAACTCAAAATCGGCCTAAATTATTGTTCTTCTTCTAATACCGTATGTAGGTGTGCATGATTTAAAATAAAATGGTTATAAGATGGGATAATTTCCTTGATATTAATTGAATATAGATTCTTGTCTGAAGTTATAAAATAAAATGGTTTGTCACAATACAATTGAAAATTCATGTTCATTAGTAATATTTGGATTTAATATCGGCAATGCATCTGGACTGATAATAAGAATTGTATATGTTTCATGTTATTAATTCTACTTTAAATCTTATCAATTTGAATTTTAAAATGCTATCGTTTCAATTATTATTTCAATCACCTTAATGAATTATTACTTTATCATGTGTGAAGTTTCAGAATCGACATTGCCAGTAGAAGGCTTAATTTTGTATTTGATTATTAGTTTAAAAATCTCTGATCTTGTACTAAGAATCAAGCAATTTAAAAATAATTTTCGCAGCAACTCTTTCGATCGGCCTATGATTGACCCTGCGGGGCCCCTATTCAGATGCCGTAATTAACAAAAGCCAAATTAATATTCTACCTCGTCATAGACATTTGCTTTTGAGATATCATGCCGACGATTCACCGTCTACAGAACAAAATTATTGAACACCAGTCAAGTTTTCTGGCTGACACACCGCATTATGTATGATTTATTATGCTTTCTTGAGATTAGGTTATTGGATGTTAATTAAATTTTTTTAAAATTTTTATATTATATATTTTAAATTTTTATTTGTATTTTAAATTTTTTATATTATATATTTTAAATTTTATGTTAATTATTTTAATTTTTATATTTTATATTTTTTATTTTTATATTACCTATTTTAAAATTTTATATTAATTATTTTATATTTTATATTTTATGTTTTAAATTTATATTAACAGTCAAGTTCACCTTTTTGAATATTCAAGAAAACTTGTTACGTATACAACAGGTGAAATTCTTTTTTGTTTTTTATTTTTTTGGCTTGGAAAGTTGGTTTATGTAAACAAATCCCATTTCATTGGTAACTCATCCACCTTCTTGATTTCTTATATTTGTCTTAAACAATTGAAATATTATAAATTACTGCATGTTCAATATGATTTATTTTATATTATCTTCATATTCTTTTTCTCATGTAAAATAATGTGGTAATATATCAAATTGTATGAATGGGTTTGTAAAAATAGCAGTATGCATACTATTGACATGCGTGAGAGTTAATAAATTTTTTAATGATGCTGAGATATCCCTACTGCAGTTATTTATTTATGTATTTTTTGTGAGTGTATTATTTCCTAGAGAATTTAATCCCAAAATTGTTAATATAGAAGGTTTTGACAATAATTGTTGCCTAGCATGATACTGATTCATCAGATTAATACCGGAGACAACGTTTTGCAGGCAATATTGGGCATTCGAGTATTGACATTGAATGAAATATTGATAACATATATAGAATATCGAATTGTTGGCTCCATGAATAGAGTTGTACATCGAATGACAGATGGTAATAGCAGACAATAAATAATAGAGTTAAATGCTAATGTGGAAATAACGTTAAATTGGTGGAAAGAATTAATGATACATACTAAATGTTTGGTAATATTAACTAAGATTTGGTTGAAAAAATTATTAAGATTGGTAACATGTTAGTATATAATTAAATTTGATGCTTTAGGATATTCATTCCAGGAACATCCTAGTCAGCAGTGACAAGCTCTGTAACCTGGCGTGTTCAATTTCGCTTCCTCTCTTTGTTTTTCACATGCTTGTGCAAGTGTGTGTGTGTGTGTATATATACCCTTAAGCAGTATTTTCACAGGCACGTTGATTTCATTTTTCCTCAGAGATGGCTGGGCTAAGAGATTACAAACCCGTAATGGCTATGTTTGCTTTACAATTCTGCTATTCAGGCGTGTCTCTCTTTACGAGAGCAGCTTTATTGCAAGGAATGAGTCCGAGGGTTTTCATAGTTTACAGGCAAGCCATTGCAACTTTGTTCATCTCACCTATTGCTTATTTCTCAAGGTAATTATCTTCTCTTTGAACTCTTTTTCTCATTCTCATGTATTGCTTGATTATTTATTTGTTTACATTTTTTTCGCAGAGGAAAATCAAATACTTCTATGGGATTAAGGAGCTTTTGTTTAATATTTTTGACATCACTTATAGGGTATATATATGTCTTCTTTTTCTTTTTTAATTTTTTTTATTTTTCCTTGAATATACTAATTTCATGCATTATATCGTATGGGTGGGGAAAGAAGGAAAGTTAACTTTTTGTGTCGTCTTTGCCGAAGGGTAACCGTGAATCAGAATATCTATTTTGAGGGGTTATATTTAGCCACATCATCGATGGCAAGTGCGTCCGGAAATCTCATACCCGCAATCACGTTTGTAATCGCAGCCATTCTTGGGTAAATTCTCAAAATTTGACTGACGGAGTAGCACACATTAAAATGGTATCATCCATTTACTCTTTTATATGTGAAAATGTAACAATTTTCCTGTTATCAATTGTAATTAAATAGGTTAGAAAAGGTAGATATTCGAAGTTTGAGAAGCATGGCCAAAATACTAGGGACAGTTTTCTGCGTCGGAGGAGCCATTTGCATGGCATTGTTCAGAGGCCCTAAGCTACTGAACGCAGAAATCTTACAGGCGAAATCTTTGTTACTTGGCTCGGGTGGTGAGACCTGGTTGCTGGGCTGTACCTTTCTGTTTGCAAGCGCTCTTTGTTGGTCGTTGTGGCTGATTCTTCAGGTATTTGGATTTAAATTAATTTCCCTTCAATTATATATATATCCAACTTTTCCATCACTTACGTTACGTTACAATTATCTAAACAGGTTCCAGTGTCAGCCAGCTATCCTGACTACCTTTCTTTATCAGCTTGGCTGTGTTTCGTCGCGACACTTCAGTCTGCAGTATTCGCGTTATTTACAGAGCCAGACCCGGAAGCATGGAATCTGCATTCATGTCTTGAACTTTTTTGCTGTCTCTTCTCGGTAAGCAATTGCTTTATTATAACAATTTCCTGAAGTTGACTACTTCACACAAAAAGTTGCAGTTTTCAATTGCTGAATTGGGTTCGAAAACAATATGAACAGGGAATTATAGGATCAGGACTCGCATTTTTTGTTCAAGCTTGGTGTATTTCAAGAAGAGGTCCTCTTTTCTCTGCAATGTTCAATCCTCTTGGTACAGTTATTACAACATTTTTAGCTGCTTTGATACTCCATGAGGAGATTTACACCGGAAGGTAAGACAATTGATGATTCCTAATATATATTATATTGAAGAATCTCTCACCCTGTCCTCTAAGCACAATCTAACATAATTTGTTTGTGTTTTATTTCAGTTTGATTGGTGCAATTGGAGTGATTCTAGGATTATATGTTGTGTTATGGGGTAAAGCCAAAGACCATGTTAAGGAAGATGATCAGGCTGTTAAAGTCCCAATTACAGATGAATCTTCAGAGAAAACGTGTAAAATTGATTTGGAGGAACCTCTTCTGCGTCACAAAACGACACAAGATTATGCAAGCGACGGGCGTGAATAATGTTGATATTTACCCACCTTTTATATTATTCATTAAGGACACAAAGGAGACCCAAGAACATGACCTTGTTGATTAATTTTATAGATTCAATTCATTTTTGTTCATCCTCGTACATGAATTTTCTACATCCTTATTTTCTAATTTTGTTTTCCTTCTAATGGGGGGCTCAATGTTTGCAGTATAGCGATAATTTTTGTACCATATGATATGCTCCAGTTTGGCCCATGAAACAAGTGCAAAACCAAGTTGCTTTGGAGAATCGATGCCTCCCAATTGAGAATACTTTAAAATCTGCAATTTGCTTAACAGAGGTGATTGATGCCGGGGTTACGTAGTTGAATTTTGATTTCTTTCATTTATCAATTTGCTGCATACTCAATCTCTGCAGGGGCCGGCGTAGTTGGATTTCACCAGTTGTATACATCGTTCCACCGATGTAGTCCATTGAAATCCTATCATTCAGAATCCATGAATTTTTCTTTGAAGCCTTTTAGCTTTTATTTCAATTTGAAAAATGAATTTAGCATATCATTGCGGGTTTACATACGAAGATAGATCTAAATGATATAGTGTATCCTACAGATTTCGACTTACAGGACTCGTCAGCTTAGAAATATTTTTACTTCAACCCATCAATATCTATAAAATACCATAAATTATATGTTTAAGAAAAACCCATCAAAACAATTACATAGATCACAAGAATTCAGCACTTGGGATGAAAAAGACAAGCAAAATCATTCACTAAATAATCAGAATCATTAGTTGAATAGCTCCAAACATCCCATTCGACCATCTCTCTCCGCCACTCCTTTTTGACATTAGCATTTCCAATAATTTTCCCAAGCTAATAATAATTATTTAAATAGCTTTTGAGTGATTGCTGTCCCGCTGTCTAACCCAAATATATATTTTCTTCGTTGCAAGAGGCTACCAGTCAGAGCTATGTTCTTATTTATTTTCATACATTAAAATGAGAAGAAACATGCATACCATATGATATTGTCGAACAAATCTGTTTCGGTAGTAATAGTGACAACAATTCACTGTCTGCAAAAATTTTAAAAAGAAAAAGAAAAAGGAAAAGAGTGGTTCAGACAAAATAATGAGTTTGATTGATTAAGATAAGCGTATGAAAGATGCTTTACGAAATTAAGAAAATAAAAATTGGAATCCAGTCCCGCAAGCAAATTAAAGAGAGGAAATTCAACCTTAAAAGACGTGATTGTAGTTAAGAAAATGGAGCAAGATGAGAAGAAATTTTCTTGTATTTCTTGCTGTTTTGTGATCAATACAGCCTGCCTCAAATGAGCAGAAAAGTTCTACATATATACAACCCTTACTTGATGGACACGAAATGTAATCTTTACTAAAGGATAAATGAGCAAATTAAAGAGCATCAAGGAGAATCATTTCTGCCACAAAAAACAGCAAAGCAGAGGTGAGGTGCCAATGTTTGCATATTGGTGCATGTTTCAGTGTTGTAACAGAAAGCTGAAACCAAGACAGTGACGTAACAGAAAGCTGACACCAAGACAGTGATAGTTGAATTTGTTGTAGAATTTGGGCTGTGATGGGCTACTGAAAACTTGCATGGGCTGTCTCAATACTTGGCCCGTCAAAATCTTTAATTCCCCTTCTCAAATTCAACTCTCCTTTGTTTCTGACATTGAGTTTGTTTCTGAACTGGGTAAATTTCTCTTGTCCAAGTGGTTTCGTTAACACATCAGCTATTTGTGAGTTTGTTAGAACATACAATATCTTCAGCTCTTTGTTGGTTATTTTATTCTGAATGAAGTGAATATCCACTTCTATGTGCTTGGTTCTGGCATGAAAAATTAGGTTTTCTGCTACGGTAGCACCACTTGTGCTATCTAACCATATAATTGCAAGAAGTTTTACTTGGACCTTAATTTCAGTCAACAAGGATTTGATCCAACTTATTTCAGCACTTATGTGAGCTAGGGCCCTATACTCAGCTTCAGCACTTGATCTAGCAACAACTTGCTGCTTCTTTGAGCTCCAAGAGATGAGATTGTCTCCCATGTAGACATAATTGCCTAAAGTTGATTTTCTATCATCCAGATCACTTGTCCAATCTGAGTCTAAGAACCCCACCAAGTCTAAATTATTTGATTTGTTAAACATAAGTCCAAAATTTATTGTTTGTCTCATATATCTAAGCACTCTTTTGCATGCTTTTCAATGATCGACACAGGGCTCTTGCATGAATTGGCTAAGTCTGTTAACAACATAAGAGATTTCTGGTCTAGAGAGTGTAACATATTGGAGAAACCCTATGACTAACCTGTACAGGGTTTTATTTTGGAAAGGTTTCCCTTGAGTTCTTCCAAGCTTAGTTCCAATTGCCATAGGAGTGGAAATACCTTTGCATTTCTACATCCCTGTCTTGAGTAGGAGGTCTTCAATGTACTTAGACTGAGACATGAAAATTGATTTAGATGTTCTGGTGATTTCAAAACCAAGGAAGTAACTCAAATTTCCAAGGTCTTTCAAGGCAAAGGTTTTGTTTAGCAACTTTACAAGTTGTTCAATTTAAATTGTATTACTTCTAGTAATGATGATATCATCTACATAAATCAGTAGTAGAATGATATCCGAGCCATTTAATTTGAAGAACAATGAGGTGTCAGACTTAGCATTGTTGAAATTTCAACTTAAAAATGCTGACTTCAGCTTATTATACCATGCCCTTAAAGCTTGCTTAAGACCATATAATGCCTTGTTTAACTTGCAAACATGATTGGCAAGTTTCTGATTGATGAACCCTGCTAGCTGTTACATATAAACTGTTTTTGACAAATCACCATTCAAGAAGGCATTGTTAATGTCCACTTGTCTCAGAGGCCAATCATTATATAGTGTTAGAGTGAAAGCTATCTTGATTGTGGATGCTTTGATGACTGGGCTAAATGTTTGATTGAAATCAATCCCAGGAGTTTGTGAAAACCCTTGTGCAACTAGCCGGGCCTTATACTTATGTATTGTTCCATTTACATTCAATTTGACTTTAAAAATCCATTTACTACCAATGGCTTTCATTTCTAGATTGACAGGTATAAGTTCCCAGGTTTTTTTTTTTATCAAGGTATCATATTCTTGTTGCATAGCTTGTCTCCAATTCGGATCTTTAAGAGCTTCTTCTTCACTTGGCATTGCACCAGAATTCATGTTAGTGACTGACTCTAAGGTATAGATCTTTGGTTTATAAATACCTACCTTATTTTTTGTAATCATGTGATGACAAGGAAGGTTTTGAATTATGTTTAGAGGATTTTGAAGGGAAGTTGCTGGTATACCTTACATTTGTTCTGTAAAAGGAAAAGAAGTGATGGACTTTGATTGAGAATTTAGTGAATCTGGTGAAGCAAGATTATATTTAGAAGGAGGAGTTAAATTTGCTGTAGGACTGACTTGTTGTTGAACTTCTTTATATGCTGAAATGTTTTAAGGAAATGTGAAAATCACTTAACCATCGAGTAGTAAGGAAGTTGATTAGAGTCGCTAACATCTAATTTAAGAGAGAAAAGAGACACAAAACTAAGTTTTGTGGCAAATGGAAAGGAATCTTCATTAAAAATTGCATTTCTAGCTATGTATATCTTCTTAGATAGGTGTAGACACATGTAGCCTTTATGGTAAGGGCTATAACCATTAAATACACATTTAGAAGTATGAAACTGAAATTTATGTTTATTATAAGGTCTCAAATAAGGATAGCATTCACTTCCGAATGTTCTCAAGAGTTTAAGATCAGGTTTGAGTTTGAAGATGATTTCAAATGGTGACTGGTTTTTAAGAGTAGGTGTAGGAAGCCTATTGATGAGATACACAGTTGCAAAAAAGGCTTTCCACCAAAACTTAAGGTGCATGCTAGCTTGAGCTAATAGTATTAATCCTGTTTCAGCTATATGTTAGTGTTTTCTTTCAACTCTCCCATTTTGGTGGTGGGTGTAAAAACAGTTAAACCTCAACTAAATTCCACTTTCAATCAAAAAATTTTCGAAGGGTTTAAAATCCTCTCCCATGTCACATTACAAAACTTGATTCTAAGGTTTAAACTATTTTCAATTTGATTCTTAAATTGCTTAAAGGCTGTGAATACTTCTGACTTGTGAACAAGTAGGAAAATTCAGGTGAATCTGGAGAAATCATCAACAAAAGCTATATAAAACTTGTATCCATTGATTGAATTTACTAATGCAGGTCCCCATAGATCTGTGTGGATTAATTCTAAGGGTGCTTTTGTTTTAATTTGTGATGATTTAAATGATTGCTTATGCATTTTGCTATATTGACAGGTTGAACAAAAAGAATGGGCTACTGCAGAAGATTTTTCATTCATTAAACCAAAACTATTACAAGACATGAGAAGACTCTTGAGAACTTTAACAAAAGGGTGTCTTAGTCTTCTATGTTAGGTATCAACTAATTTTTGAATTTTTAGATCATTTGAACATGTACTAAGGTAGGATTAAACACAAACTAACTTAAATCTGTAAGGAAAAACTTGTGACATACTAACTGAACTAATAGCTTTAGGTGTTTGAAATTAAACCACTTCACATTTTAGCATTCGATAAAGTCGATTTTTAGCCTTTCCTTCAACAGAACTCTCTCCATCTTCAAATCTTTCATAAGGCAGTGGTTTTGATTGAATTCAATTAATATATCATTGTCAGATAAAAGTTGAGAAACACTGATTAAATTTTTAGTGATTTCAGGCACAAATAAAACATTATTGAGAGTTAAAGGTTCACATGTGTGAGGAGTGTTAAGTATACTGCAACCAACATGTGAGATTGAGAGCTTCTTACCATCACCAACAGCCAGCTTCTCATTACCTCTGTATTCTTGACTCAGTGACAGGTTGTTGGGTGAGTTGGTTACATAATTAGTGGCCCCCACTATCCATGTACCAGCTAGGATCAGGATTAAGTTGAGGAGCAGCTACAAATGCAGATTTGGAATCTTGTTTACTTTACTGTGGAGTAAAATCCTTGCTAAATCTATGCCAACAATCAGCCACAACATGTCCAGTTTTCAAATAGATTTGGCAAATTGGTTTAGTACTTCCAGTTCTGCCTGATCCACCTCTACCTATTCCTCTTCTTCCATTATTATTGTTCTGTCTATTTTGGTAACTTGAGTTTCAAGTTTTCCTTTGGTTATTGTTTCCTTGAACCAGATTTACGAAGATTTCTTGCTCAAAACCAACAGTAGGTACTCTATTCTAATTGTTGATCCTATTTTCTTGACTCAACAACATAGAGTAAATTTCTTCAAGAGAAGGAATAGTAGGCTGTGAGGAAACATTAACAATTACAGACTCATAATCTCTATTCAAACCTCCGAAAAGATACAGAATGAAATCCTTATCAAAGATGAAATCCCTTAATGCTTTTAGAGCATCTGATATTCCTTTCATTTTCATGTAGTACAAAGCTATGGTAAGTCCTTTTTTCATTGAAGATATCAAATTCCTCAGGTTCACTATTTTGGACATTGACTTGGCAGCAAAAATCTTTTCCAAAGCAGCCCACAACTTAGCAAAGGTAGTGCACCCAACTACTGCAACTAGCATGGATTCACTCAAGGTTGACAGGATCCATCCCATCAACTGCTGGTCATTCTTCTTCCAAATTTTGTATTCTGGACTGACCGAGATTGTGGTGTTACCTGCTTCATTTGTAGTTTCTTTATACTTCTTTGGTGGAGTGATGTTGCTATCTAAAAGATCCTCAAGATCATTACCCCTAATGCTGAGTAAGACTTGTGACTTCCAAAGTATGAAATTAGCTTCTGTACGTTTGATGGTACTGAAGAATGAGAGGTTGTTAACATTTGAATTTGATACACTCAATGTGGTTGTGTTTCTCATAGGTAATGTATTTGATTCTTGAGTAATTGAGGCCATAACAATAGAATATCTCTCTGCTCTGATACCAAGTTAAGAAAATGGAGAAAGATGAGAAGAAATTTTCTTATATTTCTTGCTGTTTTGTGATCAATACAGTCTGCCTCAAATGAGCCAAAAAGTTCTACATATATACACCCCTTACTTGATAGACACAAAATGTAATCTTTACTAAAGGACAAATGAGCATATTAAAGAGCATCAAGGAGAATGATTTCTGCCATAAAAAATAGCGGAACAGAAGTAAGGTGTCCATGTCTGCATATTGGTGCATGTTTTAGTGTCCTAACATAGCTGAAACCAAGATAATGACAGTTGAATTTGTCGTAGAATTTGGGCTGTCATGGGCTACTAGAACTTGCATGGGCTGTCTCAATACTTGGCCCGGCAAAATCTTTAATTATTGTGACTCCACTAGACGTCCACGTCAGGCCCCAATCTTCCTAAAAGTAATTGATTAACGACACAATTCAGAGTCGTCTTGGCGCATAAGCTGTCCATTTTTTCACTGGATGATCATTTCTTCTGGAATTTTGCAATCAAGTCCCTATAAAATATTGATTAATCCTTGGTAAGTCACATTCGAGTTTTTGAAAAATAGGCACTTGGGATCCAAATGTTTCCCCGAAAAAGTAATCGGGTTTTAAAGTTAATTGACTGACAATTATTGTGATTTGGGTGAAAATTACATTTTAATCCTATTCTTTTGTAGAAATTTATTTGTAAAAGAGTTAGCTTTGTTCTTGTATCAGACTCAACTACCTTTTGTATCAATTATTTTAGACCACCATCTTCTTAAGTTGTATATTTTTAGTCAAGTTATGTTGAAGCAAATCCTTGCTGCGTTTCGAAGCAATAGGGATATAAGAGACTATTTTTTGAAATATCAAAAATGTTATGAAGATATTCTCTAAATGCAGTTTACACTGAGTTTGGTATTATGTAAGGTAAAAAGAAGACAACTGTTACATGTTAAAAATAAAACGGGGGGACACATTTAGTGTTTCTAGAAATCTTTGGTCTATTGTAAAAGTTGAGAAGAACCTCTGTACAAAATTTCTACCTGTTATGTCAATTATTTGCTCTTTCTGAATCTTCACTCCCGCGTGTGTACATATGCCGATTTATATCAAGGATGTAATACTAGCTAGTTTATAGTTGCATTGCCATATTGGTTTAAAATTTTCTAGCAAAATATGGGTGGAATGGAAGCTTACAAGCCTGCAGTTACTATGGTTGGTTTGCAGTGGGTTTTTGCAGGCTTGTTCTTTTGACCAGAGCTGCTCTTGTTCAAGGACTAAGCTCCACGGTCTACATTGCTACAGGTCAGGCATAGCAGCATTAGTCTGCTTTTACATATGCCTATATATGTTAAGGATGTCATACTAGCTAGTTCATATAAACTTGCATTGTGACATTGTTTTAAAATTGCTTTAGAAATTAAATGTGTGGTTTAGAAGCTTACAGGTCTGCAATGGCTATGGTTGGAATGAATTGCATTTATGCAGGGCTCTTTTTATTTTGACCAGAGCTGCTCTTGTTCAGGAATGAGCCCCAGGGTCTACCTGGTCTACAGGCCAGGCATAGCAGCTTTAGTCTTGGCACCTATGGCTTAATTCTCCAGAAAATAAAATATTGTGTCCGCTTGCTTTGAGATCTCGTGTAGAGAATTTGAGAAAACCTCCTATATCTTGCTTTCTATTCGCAGGAAAAATTCATGCAACTCCTCTTTGGGATTAAGAGGCTATGCTTGGGTATTTGTAGCTTCTCTTTGTAAATATTTCTCTAAATTTATTTTGTAAGTTAAATTTTCTTACGGTGGTCTTATTTGCAGAAACTTTGTGTTATTAATTTCATTTGGCAGCCTAGCAGCTTATCAAATCTCTTCTTTTGAGGGCCTTTACTTATCCTCTTTCAACTGTAACAAGTGGAGTGAAGTAAATTAATAATTAAGACAATGGAATTTGACTGAAATATGGATGGTACTTTGTTTGGAAGAAATTGACTAGTGCAATACTCTTAATCGTATTTTAAGTTGTTGCAGGATTAAAATTGAGACACTGTTGATTTCTTCGTCAACAATAAATTTCATCAAGCTGTCCTGACTAGTCATACTCATCTGCCTGGATAGTTTCTTGGTAACATTAGAGCCAGACATTGTGACACTTTTTACAGAGAAAAATTCTGATTCCAGGACCTTGCATGTATTTCTGGACTTAGCATGTTGTCTGCTTTACGTGGTTAGCAGTCAATTTTCCATGAATATTTGGATAATAATGGATTTGTATCCACTCCTAGTCTTTTTTTCTTCTTGAATTTTAATCTGACGATAAACATAGCACATTTAATAATAAATTATTAAAATTATATTTTAATAAAATTTAAAAATTAATTTTATATTTTATGATATAAATTAAAAAATTTAAAATATAATTTAAACCGTTTATTGTTAAGTGTACTATATATTATCATCTTATTAAGACAAAAAGAAAAAAGAGTGGAAAAGATGCTAATCTAATAATAATATTCTTAAATTGTCTCAATTTTTATTTATCAAATAATTTCTAGTATTTCATAAAACTTTCGCAATTGCTTTAAACATGTAATTGGTTGGAAATCTCCTTCTTTGTTCAAGCTTGGTGTATTTCCAATAGATACCTGTATTTATGTGTGTATGTATGTATGTATGTGTCTTTGTGTGTGTATATGTATGTATGAATTTTTTTTATATTTTATTTTATTATATATCAATCACCAACTGTATATTTGATTAGATAAAATAATTCAAATTTAGGTAAACATGAGAATTTGGATCCTGTCCTCCCCTTATTTTTTTCTAAACTTATAAAGAGATTATGACAAGTGTAATTATCTTATTTGATGGTCAAAATTTATTACCAATTTTTAATAATTATAAATAAAGTTTTAAAAAAAATTTTAATAATCACCTCTAAATTCTAATCGCCTTTCCTTTTTCAAACATCTCCTTTCTCTAAATTCAAGAAAAAATTAATGATTTTTTTTTTTTTTATAGTTACAAGAATTAAAAACTTAATTTCTTAAACAATATACAAATTAAAAGCACGTTAATCTCAAACATATTAAGTAATGAAATTCACATATTAATGTTAATATAAAACTATATAAATAATGAATTAGGAGAAGAGTGAAAAAAAATATACATTTGAAAAAATAAAGATAAGTTTTATATAGATATTGATGTTAATAAAATAATTATATCGGAATATTTTTGAGAGAAATTTAATAAAATTTTCAAACCTTTTATATTCAGTCAAAAAATTAAAAAAATGACTACCCAAATTAAATATATATATATATTTATATAATTAGATTCAACGAATTAAGTATTAAAATTAAAAAAAAAATGACAAAAGTTATGCCCACTTTTAGATTCCAAAACAATGTATTTTATTGTCTAATAAAAAAGAATAAAAGTAAATTAAGTTTTTATCCTAAAAATTTTAAAATATCATGTATGGCATGTCAAATTAGATGAAGGTAGGAAATCTCAAAAGATAGATTATGGTCAATATACATGTGTTAACAAAAGTGGAGATATAAACATTTAAATTGAAATTCTCAAATTTTTATTTAAAATTAGGATTCAAATCTAAAATTAATTATGTATTTCTAATTTGATAAAATTGCAAGTTATAAAATTTCTCTTATGAATTTTCAAAATTCTGAGTTGTCCTGTTAAATGCTATAATAATACAACAACAATTATTTTCCAACTCAAAAGCCTCCTACGACTGCAAACCATTTTCACCTCGACAACGTACACCCAAGACCCCCAGCTTGCTACTTGATTAAAATATTTGATGGACAGAAAGAAACTCAGTATTTAAGCGAAATAATTGTCTTGTCCTAATCACATATATGTCTGAACAGATTTGATTCAATGCATTCTCGCCGCATCACCAAACCAGTTATTAATAATTCATTCAAACTTGAAGGAAAGAAAGCAGCCGTGTTTCTAGATAACTCTTATTTTATTGCTGACAGCTCAGACTCTTATCTCATTATGTCAATTTGCCTGCACTCTCTTAACTCATTTTTGTCTGCGTTCCTACAGCTGCGTGCGCATGCCAATGTTAACTAAGAAAGTGTCTTACAAAGCGGCTAGTTTATGCTTGCAATACTGTCACATTGATCTAAAACTTTTGGAGAAAAATATGGGTGGTTTGGGAGATTACAAGCCAGCAATTGCTATGGTCGGATTGCAGTTCCTTTACGCAGGAGTTGCTCTCTTCACTAGAGCTACGCTTGTTCATGGATTGAGCCCCAGAGTCTTCGTCGTCTACAGGCAAGGCATAGCTGCTTTGGTCATGGCACCTATAGCTTTTTTCTCCAGAAGGTAAAATCAATCTCGCTTTCATTTGCTATTTAGTCTATAAATTGCGTACATGTATTGAAATCTTTTATACTCTTATCACTACTATTCTGTATACCCTTAATGAATATCTTTAAGACAAATATAATTTTCTTTAAAATTTAGCTCAAGATCTGAGAACGAAACAAAGTTATGTATATAACATTTTCTTGTGCTTTGTATCCAAATTGTATTACAGCAAACTCTTACTTACACAACTCTTTCCATGGTTGCTTCATTTGACAGGAAAAGTTCCATCAGTTCACCTTTAGGATTAAAGACCTTTGCTTGGCTTTTTGCAGCCTCTCTGATTGGGTAAATTAATAATGTTCTGAATTAATTTTCTAAGCTAAATGCCCTTGGTGGTAATTGGTATTATAACTTCGTCATATATATTTCATTTGGCAGTGTAACAGCAAATCAGAACGCTTATTTTGAGGGCCTATACTTATCTTCTTCGACAGTAGCAAGTGCAATGACCAATCTGATGCCTACAATCACCTTTATAATGGCATTCACTGCTGGGTATACACTCTAAACTCAAATCATCAGATCATTCATTCTCGCCTCAATTATCATCTGACCATTCATGATTGCTTCCTTTTTCTTAAATACAGTAAAATAAAAAGAGTTCCCATGCACTAAATTAAATCAAACCAAACTTATAAATGGGATATTGATCAGCTTGATCTAGTCCTCTAAACGATAGAAAAATAGCTCGACACTACGATATGATCTGCTGACAGCTGACCATACCAATACGTTCTAATTTAATGTCACATATGATTTACAGGACAAAACTGCCAGACAAACAAGAAGAGTTTAAATCTAAAAACAAAATAACATAACAAGTGAAAACAAGACAAGTCGTACGTGTAAATAATCGTTAAAACCAGGCATATCTCGTAAATCATGGTCAAAAGTGAAAACTAGATTTGTCTTTTAGAAAAAGAAATAAATAAATCAACACAGATTGGGTTGACACGAATATATCCTGGAAGGATGTTTATTCACGGACCAAACAGGAAAACAACTGGAGGCTGTAAAATTCTTCAAAAGTATCAGAATCAACTTCTGTACTTTTCTATTGCCGTATCTTTTACATGTTTTTCTAGTCTCTAAATTAATTAGTTGGGAGAAAGTTAATATTCGAAGCTGGAGAAGCTTTGCCAAGATTCTAGGAACCATCTTCTGCGTCAGCGGAGCCATCTCCATGGCATTGCTCAAAGGGCCAAAACTATTAAATGCAGAATTCGTGCCACCAAATTCATTAATACTCAGCGCAGGAGTTGATGACTGGTTGCTTGGTTGCCTTCTTCTATTTGCAAGCAGCTGGTTCTGGTCATTTTGGCTAATTTTGCAGGTATTTGATCTTCATATACTCTTTGATCCATATATCTTCTTATATTTTATCACGTTCGCTTTTTTCTCCAATGTTTCAACAGGTTCCAATTTCCAAAAGCATTCCTGACCACTCATATTCATCTGCCTGGATGTGTTTCTTGGCATCAATAGAATCGGCAACTGTTGCATTTTTTGCAGAGAAAACCGCTGATGCCTGGACTTTGCATTCATTTCTGGAACTAGCTTGTTGTTTGTATGCTGTAAGCAGTCAAGTTTCCATAAACATTTTCCGAATCACATTTATTTGTGTTTTCTAAGATCTTGCAATTATTTGTAACAGGGAATTGGATTGGCAGTCTCTTTCTTTGTTCAAGCATGGTGCATTTCCAAAAGAGGTCCACTCTTCTGTGCGATGTTCAATCCTTTATGCACAGTAATTGTGACCATAATCGCTGGTTTATTTTTACATGAACAAATATATACAGGAAGGTAAGACACAGCTACTATTCTGGGACTAATTATACCATCCCAAGGTGTTTTACCGGGATTCATATATATCTGGCCAAAAAAAAAAGTTTATCTGGATAGCTTTTAAATTTTAAAATCTTTCATGTTTTCGGCTTCAGCTTGATCGGCGCTTGTGGTGTGATCATTGATTTGTACATTGTGTTGTGGGGTAAGACTAAAGACATTGAAGAAGACAAACAAGAAGCAGATCAAAAGCTGCAGGATGACCAAACAAAGACTGTGCAAGTCATAATAGAAGAAACTTTAGATAAGAAAATTTGTATTATTGATTTAGAAGAACCACTTCTGTCCAGCAAGTCAAGTACTGATTTTGCAAATGAGATGATTAAGTAATAATATCATTTGTTTTCTGGTGATCAAGTGCTAGTAGCAGTACTGGCTTAACAATTGACCGTTCCAAATGTGATGATAATAATAATGTCTAGATCCCTGCTTATTCTTCTGTTGTTTTATTAGGACAAATTATGTTCTTATTAGAGGCCTACTTAATTAATTAGGGACCTATTGAAAATAAATGAACAAATTATATATCTTATTTGAGAAAATATGAAAAATTAGGGACCCAAATGTTATTATTTCAAGAGACAAAAATACTTGTAGTGTTGAGAGTGGGATTTGAACCCACGCCCTTTCGGACCAGAACCTTAATCTGGCGCCTTAGACCAACTCGGCCATCTCAACGCGGATGGAAGCTTCTAACACGGTGATGAACTTTATTAATAGAAAAGGAAATTATGGGACATTTTTGAGAACAGTTCTCCAGCTCGGCCAACAAGAGCTTACATCAACTATATGTCACAGTGCAATCTACTTGCCATAGATGTAGAACATCAATAATTGTCTTTTTCTCTCTTGCCCTGCTGATGAGTTGCTTTTTCCAAATTGGCTTAACTTTCTATGTATAATTCATCATAGAGTTACTACATTTGCTACAATCTGTAGGTAGATTACCATATATATGGATGCCTGTGTATGTAGGGTGTCGCATTTGCAGTATTCTGGTAAGAGTAGTCCAGATCAGCGGCACCGAATAAATCATGAGAGGATTTGATAATTGTCAGCCAGCAATGTTTATGGTTGGATTACAGTTCATTTATGCAGGGATTGCACTAATGACAAGAGCAACTTTCCTGTAAGGAATGAGTCCGAGAATGTTTGCACTGTACAAAAAGTCACTGCTACTTTGGTCACGGCACCAATAGCTGATTTGTGTTTGAACTCATTTTGATTTAGTTAAGTGGGCTGGTTTCGTACCAAGCATAATTTCATTTGCAGAATAACGTGCAATCAGACCGCCTATTTTGAGGGTATGTATTTATCTTCTTTAACTATGGCAAGTACATCAGAACCTGCAGTCACATTTGTAATGGCAACAATAGCAGGGTAAATTTTTTTTTTTTTTTTGTCTTGCTTCTATTCTTGCTTTTAGTGTAGAAAAATCCATATGTTTTCTGTATTTAAGTTGGATAGAATAGAGAAAGTTAATATCCGAAGCTCGAAAAGTTTCGCCAAGATATTAGGGACAGTCTTCTGTGTTTGTGGAGGTATTGCCACGGCATTGCTGAAAGGCACAAAGCTACTCAACACAGAATATTCACCAGTAAAAACTTCTTCTGGCTTGGGAGGTGAAATTGGCTGATGGGTTGTCTATTTCTCTCTGCAAGCTGTTGTTGCCGGTCGTTTTTGATGGTTTTGCAGGTATTTTCTCTACGAATTCTCCCCACAATCCTTACATCTATCATTAGAATTGTTTCACAATTCTCAAACAGGTTCCATTGTCAGCTGGTTGGCCTTACCGCTTGCTGTCAGCCTGTTGCCTGTGTTTCTTCGAAACCCAACAATCAGCAATTCTGATGCTGTTCTTAGAGCAAGATCCAGGAGCAGGGAAAATGCATACAAATCTTGAATTTGGTTGCTGTTACTTAGGAGTGTGTATTAATTTACAGATTTCATTTTATGAAAGTTTCTTCTAAACTGCTCTAATAAAGGGTTCGATAAACAGGGAATTTCAGTTGAGATTTGTAAGATGAGTAGCAGAGCAGTATTCAAGCTTTTCTTCTTATTACTTGATGCAAAGAATTACAGGAGATGACAATTATATACACAGCTAAAAGGAAAAGGACAAAGGCAATTAAACTAAAAATGACTTTTACAAGTAAAGGATTTTGATCAAGACAACTGTAGATTTAGTCAAGGTTTTTGAGCTAACAGAGCACGCAACTGTGTTGATCAAGTAACATTCTGAGGAGTTGTTGAGTGGCGGGAATACAGCAGGAGGGAAGCTAGTATCTTCACCTTTCGGACACCAACAGCAGGGAAAGGCTGGCCCAAGAACTTAGTCCTGTAGCTCAGCTTGTTTCTCAACTATTTCATCTGCGGTATCCTTCCTTACTCAAGCCTGCTGTATTTCGCAGAGAGGTCCACTATTTGCTGCGATGTTCAAACCTCTATTTACTGTCGCCATTTTTTGCAGTTATATTCCCAAGCGAGGAGATTTATAGTGGAAGGCATTCCAATGTTACGGTTTTATCTTCATATTGTGCACATCAATTCTTCAATAAACTTAGAAATTATTTGTCCTTGTTCAGTCTAATAGTACTCTTGCTGTGATAATTGGTTTATACGCCGTGCTATGGGGCCAACTGAAGACCTGGAGCAGATGAAGCAAGAGGCAGATCCAAAGCCACAATGCACAAACAAGGGTTGTGCTGATAGCTAAAAATTCAGATAAAGCAACCTGTAAAATTGCTCTGGAAAAACCACTTCTCTCTGACAAATCAACTGCTGAAAAAAGTGAGGTAATCTACAAAGACCACATTGCATTTCATTCCTTAAATTTGGTACAAAGAAAAAAATCCACTGTATGTTCAATCTGTAAGCATATTTTATTTGAGATTTCAGATTTCATTCTGCATTCAGATTTCAGAAACCAGTACTGCTGTTGGCTTGTTACAGTAGCTAGCTTATGCAAGATTTGTCGAAAAGTGGATTTCAGTACCTAAAAACAAACAAATCTGAAATCTCATCACTCATATTCAGCATGCAATATGCAGAAAACAAGTGCCAAGGAATCAAAATCTTCGAAATTCTAAGCTTTCAGATTGTAGCTTAATTAGTCGAGTATAAACAACAAACATATAAAGAAAACAAGTGCTTTACAGAACATTCAAATTCTAAATCTGGTTTATTGTTTGATTACTAGATGAATATGTGCAGAACACCCCAACAAAAACGGTGATCAACATTATAACAACAATGCCAAGCAGCTCAAGCACCCAATTCCTGTAAGCTTAAAAAATCTGCCAGTAACAAACACAAGAAACCAAGAAGGAAACAATAACTATAAGAAACGCTCCGCTGAGAGTCAACACAGACTGAAAATATAAAACCACAGTGATAATGAGTAGAGACATTCGGGTAAGGATAATTGTTGACTTATTTACTTGATAGTTTGCCGGCAAGCGGCTTTCAATGGCAGTGGCACTTTGCATTACTGTTAACGCATATTTGGCTACGAGAGCTGCTAAAATTGTGTATCTTGCAACCTTTGAACTGACCTTATCTGTCGGCAAATTGTGTATTACTTGGCATTGAACATTATGTCCGTAAATAAAGTATCCCAAGATTGCCATTGTCAGATAGGTGAGAGTACAGATAGCAAAACTTAGAAGCATGAATTGTATCAGCAGAAAAAGATAGAAATATTAGCCTTTGAAATGAAAAAATCTGTCTTGTATAAAACATGATCAAAGATTAGAAAAGATAGAAAGTACACACAAACCAAGAGTAGTAGGCATTCCATTCAGATTAAAAAGCCTTCTCTTTCCATGAAATTCAACTCCATTTGTCGTTCTAACACAGAGAACAAATACGATAATAATCAAAGAAGACAGCACCTCAGAAGGCAAAATCATGCACCAGACAGAATAACAAAAGAATTTTCGCCGTCCGGGATAATTTTCCGAAGCTTCAACTCAAACTTTTGTTCTTTGCCTATACTTCGTCTTATCACCATGATGATAGGCAAGCCCTCGGAAAGGCACGAAGCATGAGTGTCAGAAAGTCTACTGCAAACCTTATGTTGAGCTAATCAGCTTTTGATACGACACCAATTGAAAAGAAAAAAGTATTAAATAAATAATTCTACCACGTAAGTTATGTGGATGTAGTAGAATCATCTAATCAATGCAGGGAGAGGACACCAACATAACTAATATAGTATGATTGTTCTACTTAAGACTTTCTCATTGAAAGGATTAGCAGCCAGCATGAGTAATCCCCACCATCTCACCAGATCCTCGGTTAGTAACCACGAATTGTAAACGCAGCTAAACAGAACATGCCCACAACACAATGCACAACATCAACACAATGGTGACATGTCCCTGTTAATCCTACCAATGAAATTGCCATAAGGAAAACTCCAATGATTATTACTGGTTTTTGCAGGAATTAGCGAGTTCTGATTCTCCTTTGGCGATTAACGAGATTCCAAGATGATGATCCAGAAAAATGTTAGCACGATGGGAAATCCTATTGCAGCAAAAATCAATGGGAAAGAAACAGAGAAAATATGCAAAATTGAGTATGAAAAAAGTCGTTATCAATTGAGATTTCTTGTTTGGCATTTCTCCAGATAGGATTTAGTCAACACGCTATTTTCCAATTACAACTTTGATTTGCCTGCAGGAATTGGTTTAAATTTAGACTGCCATGGTTAAAAAAAAGAAGAGAAGGAAACTGGTATTAGAGATATCATTTTTGGACGTAGACACCGATTTTGCTATAATTAAACTTGATCTAGGCGAGTCTGTCACAACACAACAAATAAAATTTAAAAACTGCTATGATTCCTGGGCAGACAAAACAACAGCAAGAGCTGTTAAATTCACTCAGATATGGCAAATACACAAATACAAGAACTAGAATAGGAGTAATGCAACAATATGATGAAACAAAAGGAAGCAAAACTAGCTGCTGGCCAAAAATATATGTAATCCAAATAGGATATGATTACATGGATAAAATATGTTCTAATAACAATCAAAAGTTGACATCAAAAGCTATACAAATAAACCAGAGTCACCAACACAAAGCGAAGCAAATAATAAGGTATTTGCCTGATTACTACTAGAGATGTTATAAAAGCATCCGGCTTAGATCATCAAATGACCTCAGGGGAACTTTCCATAAGAATTGTCCCTCCGATTGTTCCTGAATGCACAGCGGCCTATAGAGTAAACAATGATGAGCACGATGAGGAATAAGATGTTGACAATTGCAACCTTCTTCCAGTCAGTCTTCTGAGAGTCAACACAGACTGAAAATATGAAAACACACAGCAGCCAAAACCACAGTGCTAATCAGTAGAGACATTCGGATAAGGATAATTGTTGACTTATTTACTTGATAGTTTGCCGACAAGCGGCTTTTAATAGCAGTGGCAATTTGAATTACTGTTAATGCATATTTGGCTATAAGAGCTGCTAAAATTGTGTATATTGCAACCTTTGAACTGACCTTATCTGTCGGCAATTGTGTTACCTGGTATTGAACATTATGTTGGTAAATAAGGTATCCCAAGATTGCCATTGTATCAAAACTTAGAAGCATGACTTGTATCACCAGAAAAAGCTAGAAATATTATCCTTGGAAATGAAAAAATCGGGGTCTTGTATAAAACATGATCAAAGATTAGAAAAGATAGAAGGTACACAAACTAAGAGAAATAGGCATTCCATTCGGATTAAAAAGCCTTCTCTTTCCATGAAATACAACTCCATTTGTCGCACTGACACAGAGAACACATACGATAATAATCAAAGAAGACAGCACCTCACAAGGCAAGATCATGCACCAGACAGAATAACAAAAGAATTTCCGCCATCCAGTATAATTTTCCCAAGCTTCAACTCAAACTTTTGTTCTTTGTCTATGCTTCGTCTTATTAGCAGAGCAGTAAAGCAGATTGCCGCCGCAATTAAGATGAGAACTACAGCCTTAACCAGCCTCCTGATGAGAAAGCATACGGGACTGATAGAATTCCAATACCTGGAGGGAAGAAAACATAAAATTTTCAGCAAAAATATGCACATGCACAGGATTCACAACCTGATTAGCAAAGATAATTTTCAAGGATTTTGTCCAAGCGAGCAGTACCACATTTTCTATTGTATCAATTCCTTCCTCCCGGCCATATCTATCATGCATGATTCGATATCTACAGTTAAAAGTTGGTATTATTGGAAAGTGGAAGTTGCATCGTTCCACCATTCCAAGCCATGACAAAAATTGACCAAACTTTAATGATCCACTCTTCAAACTTATCTCATGTCCATTAATCACGAAAATATCTGATACTTTTTTTTGATCTTGATATCTTTTTGTTCATCAACACTCGAACCACTAAGATCATAATTTTGATATTTTCAGAAATATCCGAACAGATGAAACAATTAACATTTATATTTTTTTATCGATATTTATCTGACCCATTTAGAAAGGACAAAAATCTGATTAAAATAGACGATATTTGATGTGTTTAGAAATTCGATACACAAAATATTGTCAATTAGAAAACATACAATCTTTATGTTACAGTTGAATTGATCGACCATGGTGGCTATCACGAGTCTCAAACTCAGCACAAAGGATTGGTTTTTCCAAATATCTGCTTATACTAACTGGTTTCGACTTATTTCATTCCTCAATCAATTTGTGGAGGGATGGACAAATCTCTTCTCGACTCCTTTTCTCAGATTTAGAACTCCACCAAAATTTCCCCCTCCAACTAGCTAGCATGCTCAATTTTTGAGCTGTAACACCAGCCTTGCAAGAGTTGCAGTTAAAGCACAAGTTGTATGGATTGTTATCCCTTTTACTGGAGCCTTCATGTGTGAAATTTCCTTTGTCCTTGTTCCAAAATTTTTGCTGCGAGCACGGGAAAT
Source organism: Khaya senegalensis (assembly GCA_032402905.1). Taxonomy (NCBI): domain Eukaryota; kingdom Viridiplantae; phylum Streptophyta; class Magnoliopsida; order Sapindales; family Meliaceae; genus Khaya; species Khaya senegalensis. Next base: position 551,923 of record CP135538.1, on the reverse strand, counting down.
TGCAGTCATACGTTGGCATACAGCAACCAGACTGCATTAGCAATAAGAAAAAGAGGAACTTTAGATTGTTAAGAATTTTAATTTCCAGCCGCAATAGAATATAATTGATTTAACTAGTAAAATTGTTTAGAATGATATATGAAAATTATAATTTGATCCTCAAAGATTATAATTTGATCCTTTGTTATATTTCATTATATAACAACTAAATACCAATATGTATTTGTTCAGGTAAAAGCTAAAGATAGAATTAGAAGCAAAATAATCAACCCATTGAGGAAAAATTGCAATTACTATACCATGATGATAGGCAAGACCCCGGAAAGGCACGAAGCATGAGTGTCAGAAAGACTACCGCAAACCAGTTCATCAGCTTTTGATATGACGCCAATTGAAAAGAAAAAAGGTCTCTGAGTAAATAATTCTACCAGCTTGGGTACGTTAATATAATAAAATTATTTAATCAATAAAAGAAAAGATTGTAATATAACTAATATAGTATGATTGTTCTACTTAAAAGACTTTTGTATTGGAAGGATTAGCAGCCAGCACGAGTAATCCCCACCATCTCACCAGATCCGTGGTTAGTAACCGCGAATTGTAAACGCAGTTAAACAGAACATGCCCACAACACAATGCACAACATCAGCACAATGGTGACATGTCCCTGTTAATCCTACCAATGAAATTGCCGCAAGGAAAACTCCCATGATTATTACTGGTTTTTGCAGGAATTAGCGAATTCTGATTCTCCTTTGGCGATTAACGAGATTCCAAGATGATGATCCAGAGAAGAAATGTTAGCACCTTGGGAAATCCTAACAAGCCATGCAGCAGGGAGCCATTGCAGCAAAAATCAATGGGAAAGAAATTGAGTATGAAAAAAGTCGTTATCAAATCGAAGTTTCTTGTTTTGCATTTCTCCAGATAGAATTTAGCCAACACGCTGTTTTCAAATTACAACTTTGATTTGCCTGCAGGAATTGGTTTAAATTTAGATTGCCATGGTTGAAAAAAAGAAGAAAAGGAAACTGGTATTAGACATATCATTTTTGGACGCAGACACCGGATTTTGCCATAATTAAACTTAATCTAAGCGAGCCTGTCACAGCACAACAAATAAAATTTAAAAACTGCTATGATTCCTGGGCAGACAAAACAACAGCAAGAGCTGTTAAATTCACTCAGATATGGCAAATACACAAATACAAGAACTAGAAAAGGAGTAATGCAACAATGTGATGACACAAAACGAAGCAAAACTAGCGGCTGGCAAAAAATATATGTAATCCAAATAGGATATGATTACATGGATAAAATATGTTCTAATAACAATCAAAAGTCGACATCAAAAGCTATACAAATAAACCAGTCACTAACACAAAGCGAAGCAAATGATAGGGTATTTGCCTATTACTACTAGAGATGTTATAAAATTATCCGGCTTAGATCATCAACTGTCCTCAAGGGAACTTTCCATAAGAATTGTCCCTCCGATTGTTCCTGAATGCACAGCAGCCTATAGAGTAAATAATGATGAGCACGATAAGGAAAAAGATGTTGACAATTGCAACCTTCTTCCAGTCAGTCTTGAGTTGGTCCAGTAGTCCAGCCTTGCATGACTGGCAGCTGTAGCACAAAGTATTTGCATCGTTGGCCCATGCATTGCAGTCGGGGTTGGTGCTATTTGTGTTGGTCTTCGTCCATTGGGTAGGTGCAACGTAGGTAAATCCACAGTCGTTCGATGGCTTGCAGCAACCAGACTGCAAATTAATAAGCAAAGCATGTTAATTCAAGAAAATCATAAAGCAAACCAAGTTCACATTTTTGGATAATCTGGTTAAACAGACTACTTCAAGACCTAAACACTTGCTGTTTATTTATTTAACATTAGTGGCTGAGTCGAGTCTCGGACCTCAAGCCTACGTTACCAGTTGAAGAATCTACACTCACAATCAACAGATATTTGAACACAAGGGGCCATAAGAAAAAAGAGAGTTATCAGTCAGTGGGAAAAATTTGTAAATCAAACACAAAATTTTCATTAATATTAAACTTTTGAAACTTAGGTCCCAAATGGAACAAGTATTAATGGTTCTAGGTCGGATGTCAACATCTGCTCCCACAGAAAACCTATATATTTACCAGATATTATGGTTTCCATGAACAAGAAATCGACAAAATAATGGAAGAAATCAAATTCGCAACAATAATAATTGCAGAATATTTTCATTTCTGTACTCATGATGTCTTGCCTAATTTCTTAGATTAAGATAATTTGAACTGATTTTGAAAACTCAGATCAGAGTTTTTACAAGTTGTGTCTGAAACTGAAACTCAAATTCAGATCTCCAGCAAACACAAAAAACCAAATAGAAGTTACGAAATTTGAGAAACCCGGACAAAATACAGAGTACAAATTAACACATTCATGGACAAAATCAGCAGATTCACTGAATAAATCGAAAGAAAATCATGTGAAAAGAAAAACTACAAATTCCAAACCCAAAAAAAAAAAAAATCAGATGCAACATATAAAATCTACAAACCCACTTCAAAATAAAATCAAATACTCTCAAATTACCTAAAAGAAAATCCAGAAACTCAGATCATCTCCACAGAAAATCAATGAAAATTAATGTTTTTAACAAAACAACGACAAGTAAAAGAGAAAATACAATAGATTCAGTAATTACCTGAATAGATGACAAGTGCGCGGAATAGAACTGCTCAGCGGTATTTTGAAGATACTTATCAGAAAATTTTGAGCAAACCTTGCTTTCAATCAAGCAACTCTGGATCTTCCTCCAATTCGTAGGATTGTTCACTCTCTTCCGCAACCAGTTTGAGTAATCACCCAATCTGTACTCTTTGTAACCTCTACCAGACAACACCTCACCTGCACCTTTGTTCGTCACGACGAAAGCAAAGATCGTGAAGCAAAACAAGAGCACAATCAACAAGAACATCACCACCAAGTAAATCCAAAGCAGCAACGAGTTTCTACAACATGCGCCAACCAGACCGGCCAGCGAGACGACCATCAGGAAGACGCCAAGAGCAATGACGGGTTTGTCGAGAAACTTCTCGCATTCCGACACGCCCTTGTTCGACAGCCAGATTCCGGCCCAGAGAATCGGAATCGACAGAACGAAAGTCAGAATGTTGAGTATTCCGATCAAATTATTACTCAACCGAAACATGGCGAAAAAACCCAAAATAGAAAACCGTAGGGAAAATGACGAAGTGATTATGAAGACGAACTGTTTGTGGAAATCACTGAGAAAAAAAAAATCTGTGAAGAAAACGGAAACAATGAGATTTATACGGAGTTATGAAGAGCGGAGTTACTGCGAAGAAGGTGCTTAAGCATGTAATCGTTTTGTTAACGCTGGTACACGTTGCGATCTGGCGTATGAACTTGCGACACGTGCAAGCGTGAGCACTTAAGTTTAGTACTGACGCGTTGTTTGGCAATTAAGACTTCTGTTTGGCTTGAGTGGAAGTGTTTAAATTTTAACGGTCAATTGCTTAATATATATATTTTCTTTTTCTTTTTTTTTTGGTCTATTTAAATTTAAAATGGTATTTTAATTTATTTTAAAATCATATAAACCCATGAAGTAATTTTTAATACTTATTTTTGTTGTTAAATAAATGAAAATAAATAATATTATATTTGATAACTTCCTTAAAATACTTTACGTTCTAACTGCCGTTGAAAATGTCATTTGAACGTGTAAACACAGAAAGCCAAAAAGTTAAACTCACTTCCAAACAAGCCCTTAAAGCCCAAACCCTTTTTCGCACAAACTTTTAGTCAACTGTTATTTTATGGTGAAAGCCTCAGTGTTTACCGTACTAAAGTTCCCCGTGGCCAATAAAACGCGGCTGTGATAATTATTTTACACAGTCCAGTGATATTAAAAGGCAACCGCATTGTGGTTATTCCATTTATCTTTTAGTCCTGATGAAGTCGCTCTTATTCAGAAATTATCGGCTGCTTTGTCGGACACGGTAACAATGCAAATCTTGTGACGTGGCTGCTTTTGGACGCTAGTTTTTCACACTTGTGATCTTTGATTAGCTGTCACTTTAGACTTCTTATGGCCATCTACGCGTAACGTGTAAGCGTGGTCCTTTTCGCAAGGGATTCGATGAATTTTGAAGTTTGAAATTTTTAAAAATAATAAATTTTAAATGATACTTGCAATAAAGTTCCATTTTTTAAAAGTTGTTAATACAATTATTAAATTCTACGATTCATTAATAGACATTGCCAATTGGCTTGAAAGAAATTAATTTTTTATGGATAGTTGTGTAGTCTAATATTGATTTTAATTTTACAATTGAGGATTCAAAAATAAGTATTGATTTTAATTTTAAATATAATAAAACTGATTATTATTTAAATATAAAAATTTTAAAAATATATATTTATTCTTTAATTAACTAATATTGATTAATTCAACTTATAAAATAGCTTAAAACAATTCAAATTCTGATTCCACCTAATTAAATATCTATCTATATATATATTAAAAGAAACGATATTCATAAATATGATAAGAAAAATGAATCGGGAAATAAATGTGATTTCAAATGTATTAAGTCGAAGAAAACATGATGGTTGAAAATATTTTCAATGCAACGAATTATTATCAAACCAAACACAAACTCTTGTCTTTACTTGAGCATGTTGTGTGGTCTAAATTTCAAACAATATCCTATGGGCTATGCCTTGTTCTCATTGCCATCAGAGCACATGGCATGGGCCCTCCTTGTAGTTTTAGGGCAGTCTTTGATTTTAAGGCAATTCTTTTTTTGAGTGTTTGAATATTTTTCCAATTCTCTGTTGTGGGTGTAGAAGATCGATATAATATATATATATATACACACATATATATGTATGTATGCTTTTGTGACAACAGTTTTAAGAGGTGGCTGAGCTACCGTCTGTTTCCCATTACGCCCTCCCATGACAACATAATGTTATTTCCACTTGGTCTGCTTCTTCACCAAAAAGGTGAGAGGGGTCTGAATCATGCGCTTGTCATTCTAATTTTTATCCACTGCTTTTTAGAAGAATTTGTCATATTCATATTCCTCTCCTTTTGTCGCACGTTCTCTTTGTTCCATTGTTGGGAAAATGGCTATGCCCAAAAGGATAAGTTCGATGAGGGGTTGTTAGGCCCCAAATTCGGCTCTCTCATCTAAACGATAGTAAAGTAGTTTGGAGAAGACATTGCTCCTTATCTGCTTGGAATCTTCCTCGAGAACCTGTATGTAATTGTGTGGTAAATTGTTAACAGAAATTACCTCAACTTCACTGCCTAATGGTAGAAAGTTTTTGAACTTTATGTTGGGTCTCCAAAGTTATAATTATATCCTTGAATCTTTTTGCATAAAATAATCATTCTCAAGACCCAATCGAAGTTCAATTCTTAGTCAATATACAAACTTATAATCATATCTCGGAAGCTAAAAGAAACATAAAAACAGAGTAAGAGCTAAGACAGGATCAATGGTTTGACTCTTGCAGTTGAGTTTGATCCGGGTCTTAAAATCTACATTCGACCCGCTCGGCTTAAGTTGCGGTCAAAATCCAGTCTGCAAAATCCTATTTCTTTTCGTTCTCCCAATCACAACATTTTATCTACACGTTAAACCTGCTTTATTAATTTAACCTACATCAAAGAGTTTGCCAACTGCTCCCTAGTTTTTTTATCCACCTACTGATTAGCTCGCCCCTTCCAGTTCCTTCTATATCTCTCCAACTCCTCAACGCCCCCCCTAGACCTGCAAACTGAGGATCATGTTGACCTCATTCTATATTAACTATGTTTAGTTTCGAAGCACCATCCAAGGGGTACAGAAGAAAACATGCAGGCACGAAATGAATGGGCAATGCTCACTCAATAGCTCACAGACAAAATATCAACATCAGATTCCTTTTCTTACTTTTGCAGCAAAACGAAATGAAAACAACAAGTACTGCAAGGGATCATAAGATTAAGAACATCAGAAAAAAGTCAGGCCCTTTCAAAGGTATTTTGCAACTTGTCCATGCACAATAATTAAGCATCAATTTTCAAAACTATCCTAATCATTAGCTTATTAACCCTTAGGATTCAATGACAAACCATAACGCGAAATCAAGTAAACAGAACAATATGAACTTCCCATCCCAAAGAAAACCACCCAAGTGTTGATACGAGATCAAAGAGGACCTGGGAAAGTCCCATTTTCCCTTTGCTCATTCCACTTTTCAACCTGCAGAAATTTAAGCATGTACAAGAAAGGGAAAAGGGAAAACAAAATGAGTGTCCATTTCTAATTGAAATTACTACAAAAGACAAATAACATGATGTGAATATGCTAGCAGCATTAACCCCTTGTATCCAGTCCTCTATATTGTTCTCGCATATCAGAGGTCAGTCATTATCATGAGCTCATTCTCATATATGACATGCCTGATATCAAAATCATAAGTAATACCAAGACATAAAACAAGGAGCTATGAGCTAGATCTAATATGAAAATAAATTTTCATTATTACCAAAGACAATAAAACTACTAAAAATGAATTTTTCCCATTCCTAATCTGAGTTTTGATTGTCTGCTATGAAAAGGTGGATTGTTTATCCATTTGATGATTTCTGGCATGGACACAAGTTTCATATTTTCAAGTAATCATAGGAGGTCTAACATAATATTCTCCCAAGACTTACCATGAGAAGACAACTATGATTAAGTTTCCAAAGTGATGGCAGGAAATATATATCTGACTAATAGTTGATGTTTGTTTTCTTATATACAAATCAACAATCTGAGAAAGATTAATAAAATAATAACAATCCACATAATTTTATTGATAAATTAAGCATATAGCAACCTCATTATTCCATGCACATTACAGGTGTATTTTCTACGCCTGTCAACATGAGTGACATCCATGGGCGGAGTAAAGGGTAGTGTCCTAAAAGGTTTGACATGAAAAACTTTTTCTAGAAGTACCTTTCTATTCATATACCCATGCTTTTGTAATTTCCTTGTACCCTAAAACAGAAACATATGTCTATGATGGAAAAAGGGATTCCAGAAGATTTTATCAATGTCCTCTGGAAACTATATTAAAGAATTCCATGCCTTTTTTGTACAAGCATCTTTCCTTTCCAAATAACCACATGCTCAATAATAGCAACACATAGCATTCCAAGACTTATAACTAAGCAAATAGCAAGTAACATGCAAAATAAAGCCTGGCATACTCACCCATTCACCAGGGCAGAGAGCACGGTAGTATTTGGCAAATCTTTCACACTCATTAGATTCTTCACCCTTTGCTGCCAAGCACCTGCATTTACCATCCAATGTTCAAAATCAAATTACAAGATTATCTTACAGTTCCATAAAAAAGCAGAATGCTTAACTATGTAGTGATTTTACCTATGAAACTCAATGTAGCGGGTGAAGCAATGTCTGGTTTGATTTGTTGTTGGAAACCGAAAATCAGCAGGAGCAGTTTTGAGTTCAACCTAATACCAAAAGAATAGTAGTAAACATTATGAAGTACAAAAATGTAGAAGCTGAGGCAACATTGGTTAATCTGATGCAAGTTCGACACTGGTTAGAATTGCTGACAATTATATACCTTTATTAGATCGTGATCCCTATCCTAAGTCACAATGCAAATATCCTCCGTTTAAATCGTGAAAAGTACACGGGCAGAGAAAGGAAAATTGCAGAATTGCTTAAGAAATGAAGCCCATATCTTAAGACAATCAACAATTTACTTCATTTTTCTCTCACCTTATGAGACAGCTAAATTAATGAATTCTAACGATTTTTGCGAAAAACGCCGCACTTATAACATAAAATTAAACAAAAGAGCATTCTTTAACAGCAATTCATCAGTAATATTATGATTTAGATATAAAGGAAATCAACAAATAACTGGAGATTCTGTTTTTTCTAACCATGAGGATGGATTCAATTATTCAAACAACCAAACAGAAAGTTAAGAAGAGAAAACTACGAATCCAACAAGAAATAACTTCCTTCAATATTTTCCTCAGTTTCTAGGCAACCAAACGGAATCGTTAAGGTAACGAGAGAAGAGAACGCAACGGAAGCTTACCTCATCCGCCATGACTGATCCGATCAGAGAGAGCCGTGAACGGTAGAAATACTGGCTTTGACACGGAGAACCGAGACTAAGAGCATAAGAAACAAGTGTATGTTTTCTTTCTCTCCGGTTCGTCCAATGACCAACGACACTGCGCCATCTGGAAGTAGAACATTTAAACCAATAGAATTGGGTCAGTTTATTTATTTATTTTT
>CP135538.1:471705-508598 GCA_032402905.1 Khaya senegalensis | reverse complement strand
AGTGTTGTTGGAAAGAGCTGGGAAGTATAAGCTGGTCGGTATTAAGAAATGGTTGAGGAAGCAGAGATGGATTTTATCACCGAGTCCTGTGCTGACAAAATCAGAGCTCACTTTGTCATTTGGTTTTCCATGATTAGTAGAGTTGGTGGGAGCAATCAAGAATGTTTTAATGTTACATTTTCGGGTTTACAGGTGGCATTTTATTGTTTTCTTGTTGAGGAAAGATGACAATATTCTCTGTTGGTACTTTTGCTCATAATCAGAAATAAATGGAAGGGAAGAAATTTGTAAAGCATGAGGCATTTGATATTTTTAATCCAGTCTATTTTTTTGTGTAGGATCTGAATTCATCCTTGCTTGTTTGGTGTGGTCTATAGTGCAGGTCTATCTTGCATGATTGATTTAGATGGGTTTCTCATTTTAGTGGAATTTGGAAATTTAGTAATGCATTAAAAGTCCCCAGTTGTCCATTTTAATATTGCCTTTAACTTTGATTGTGATCTGATCCTTTTCCCTTCATATTTATATGTTATATCTTTTAAACATGTGTTTGAGGGTCATTCTGTCTATTTTCCATCAACAATATCTATGGTATAGATTTTCTAACTGTAGATTGATACAAATATATATTAGGCAAAATATGAAGACAGTATCAAGGAATGCACAGAGGCATTGGAGCTAAATCCTACGTATATGAAAGCGCTGGTCAGAAGATCAGAGGCCCATGAAAAGCTTGAACACTTCGAAGAAGCAATTGCTGGTAATTAAGCTTTGATTGTTGTTGTTATTTAGAAGATAACTATCTTTAGTTTCTTGTTCATTCTATCTTGGATTTTAAAGTGTTGTTTTAAACCCCGAGGCTTGCTCTTTTTTGTCAACCTGATTTGTTTTCATTTCTCACACTAATGGGTTGGTACTTCTTTAACTATTTTTTTATTTCCTATGTTTTCTTTTTTAACATTTCTTCATTTTTGCAATCTTAGATTTGAAGAAAATCTTGGAATTGGATCCATCAAATAGTCAAGCCAGGAGAACCATTGTCAGTTTGGAGCCACTGGCTGCAGAAAAACGAGAAAAGATGAAGGCAGAGATGATTGGTAAGCTTGAGGAATGATTTTCTTGTGTGGTTCTTTTTTTTCTTTATAAATTATTTTTTCAACTTCACAATAAGAGACTGTGGAAAATCAGTATGTACCAAAGAATTATACATGTAAGTGAACCAGCTGTCCACACAGAAATAGGGGCATAGAATCATCAAAAGGGCTGGTATGTGTTGTAAAAAATAAGATCCCATCAAAAGCTTTAACCCAAATTGAAGGTTGATGGAACCTTGTTGCTGCTTGTTAGTAAGTCCTCTCGCCTCCATCCAACTACATATGCACCCTGTACTGTCAGTGAGATACATCTTCATGTGCAAAGTTAGTATGGGGCAGGAGAGGGGACAATGGAATGAAGCAAAAATATTAAAATGTGTCCTAAAGATCTAGCACCTTTCTGCATGTCATCATACATTGGTCAATTGGAGCAAACAGATGAAGCATCTTGACCTTGTTTTCTTGTAGTTACTTTTCGCTGGCTGATTCATCGTTTGTGTTTAATGACCATTAAAAGATCTTTGTTGATAGGTTATCTAGAGATCATAATCCTGTGCTAATTTTTGTCTTTGTAAACTGTTTTATGGTTGCCAATTAATTCCACAAGTAAGAAATAAATGAATTTCTACATGAAGCAAGAAGTAGGAATGGAAGATGGAAACATAAGATTAATTAGTTGAAATGGTAGCTTTGAGTAGGTGAAGCTATTCAGTGAAGAGACCTGGGCATGCCTTGTCAAGATAGATTGCAAGGACTGGGTGCTAGTTGAGTGAAAGAATTAATTGTTTCTCAGAACATATACGCATGAAAGCAAATTGGTGTTACTTGTTAAGGTTATGGAGTATGCAGCCCCCTTGTCTTTGATAAACTGTGAGAATGAAAGACAAGTGCTTGGCGGTTTTGGTGCCAGTTGGAGATTTGTCCTGATAGAGCAATGGTTTGAACTTCTCTTATCTGTTTAGCAATTATTATATGGGAGAGATTCTTTTATCAGAAGCTGAATGGTATACATTAAAGGATTATTAGAAAGTTATATTTGGAGTTCCAGAAGAAGTACCAAAGATCACTTACTCTGTTTGAAATATTTATTATATATTAACCTCAATGGATCATTGGTCCTGCTGAAATTTTTTTGGTATGACATACCTTTGACGAACTAGGATTCTACCTGTGCTTATGATTTTCTTTTGAATTGTGTAGAGCAATTTCTACTTGGTTTGTCATTTTATTTGAAGGGTATTGACATTTTTGGTACACAGGGAGCACAGGGAGTTTATTATCATGAAGTTGTCATATCTCTATTTGAATAAAGGTTTCTTATATATTTGTAATAATCATTTGATTACCTAAAACTCTCTATTGGAAAACAAATAGGCTATGAGTTTAATATCAGATTGTTCATGCTTTTGTGCTCATGCATAATTAATCATCCATTAACCATAATGCGAAATTATTTCCTTGGGAGCAGGAAAGCTGAAAGAAATGGGCAACTCTATCCTTGGCCGTTTTGGGATGAGCATTGATAACTTCAAAGCTGTTCAAGATCCAAATACCGGCTCCTACTCAATATCATTCCAACGTTAGTTTGATTCATTGCAACTATATTTTCTTCGTTAGAACATACAGTTTGAGGAGACTGAACTTGATGCGTAGAATGATACAAGGAACACTCCTTGGGCATTACCTTGCACAGAGGATTTAATTATTACAAGATGGGCAAATAGTTACTTCATGTTAAGAGTCCTGTAAATTGAGAGTATCTGTATACCTTTCTTGCATGCATCGAAGATTATATTACCATTTTCTTTTCTCTTTCCGTTTTAATTGCGGGGAACTATAGTTTGACAAATCAATTGTCTAATAATTGAAAAACTCTCCGGAAGAAGTTTCCTGTTCTGGGCACTTTGCCCCTTTAATTCTTCGATGTTTGCTTTTCTTGGTGGTGTATTGCTACTTGAAAGGCTTGGGTGTTGCATTTTGTTTCATTTATCGAGTTTGGACTTCACGGTGGTAATTTCTTTATTTTTATTTTTGTATTTATCATTTAAATGGCATGTATAAGTAGGCCAAACTCTTTCTTGACCATTGGGCAAAGGGGGTTTCAATCGCAAACTCATACCATGGAAAATTATCTTCCCAGTTGAATCAATTGCATCCGTACCCGTACAATTTTTTGAGCTTAGATTCCTAATGCAAATGGTTGAAATTTTGTTTTGTATACACAAGAGGGACAAAAAACTGCCCGTATGCGTCTACTACTAAGAAAACAGCCAGGAAAAATGAGCAATACTACACCTTAACTTTGCAGTATGTACTGGCCAAGAATGAAACCCGAGTAAAGGACAAGACCCTACGTATACACGTAAGGCAATTCGTTTTGCAACTTCAACCTTCACAGCTTCGCACTATACATCCTGGAATTGAAAATTTAATCATATTTCTATGCTACAACTCCTACCTTAATCATGCCGGCAGAGAAAGTACGAGGCGGATGGGATTACAAACTCTGATCAACGAAGGGATTCCTGGATTGACTGGTTGCGTGCTGGCCATTCAATTATAGCTGTTGTTGCTGTGTCATGAAATTGTGTGCTTGAGCCATAGCTGCCGTTTGCACGTTACTTGGAGTTGGTATGCCACTGGAAGCAGAAAATGGATCCTGGTTCAAAAGGATTAGGGGCCATCTGCCTGTGCCCCATGTTGTTGGTTGTACTGTTCTGATCTGCTCTTCTCGTTATTGCATCTTCATATAGACTGTCCAATGTTAATTTGGCCAGTCCACCAGCCTCTACTTGATGCTATGGATTAGCTATATCTGTTTTTGTTAGGATTTTAGTTTTATTCTTCTTTCTTTCCCTATTTGGGATGATTTTAGCTGTTGAAATGCAAGCTTACGGAACTCTTAACCTTATCAAGCAACAACAGTTGGAGAGAAATATTCTCATTCAGTTCATTAAAAAAAAAAAAGTTTTTACTTTGTTTTAATTTCATGTCACCTGCACAATAACACAAACATAATTACCATTTATTGATGAGAGGAATTGACTTTATTTTGTTATTGTTACAGTATCATGATTAGAACAATAATTAATTTCACAAATGTTAATTTATGCCTCATTCGACTAACAATCCGATTTGGCATAGGCTTTGGTATATGTCGGCGCCGCGTCCAAAACCACTGCCGGTTCAGCCGGCAAGTAAAATACAACAATGTTTTACTGCATATAACAATGTTGATTCCCTCTTCAGGATCAAGTATCATGCTTGTATAACCTCTGCACTGCTAATTTGCTACGAGAGTTGCTACTTCTCGGCTAACGTGGCAGCGTGACGCTCTAAGTATTCTGTGCTGTTCATCTCCGTTAATCTGCAATGGCAAGAGGTTTCTCATTCAGCCGTTGGATAAGAGAAGAGAAACAAACTGCGGAAGCAACTGAAGCTTTAGAATCTTGAAAACTCACCTGCTGATGGTGCGGTCTTTTGCAAATCCCAATTCATTGTCCACGCAGAGATCAGATTCATCAGTTCTCCGAGATCTCGAAGAGGTTCTAGGTGCAACATTCTGAGCATCAGCAATTGTCATTATCTTTTCAAAGAGTTGTAGAGGACTACCTTCAGCTGTACATAACAGTCGAGCCCGGTTCTCGTACATTACCTATAAGCACCACAGCAGTTAGAAGCCCAATCAAGAAATTGGGCAGAAGGCAAATTGAATCGAATAATGATGAAACTAAAGTGTTGGCCTACTCTTAAAAAGTAATATAAAAGTTCAAAAAGACCAGACTAATTAATTGAGAAATGGACCATACATCAACTAAAGTGACAAACCGATATGCTGCTGTCCTGTTGTGGAGACCAAATGTAGGGACACCTTCCAATGCCAGGGTATGAAAAGTCTCTGCCAGCAGAAAAGAAGCGAATCCATATGTAAGGATTTATAAGGGGAAAAAAGAAGCAAGGCCTAATATTTTATGAGGTTGCATCTATGGATACACTTGACACATTTAGCATGCAAAAGAATGCGTGAAACCCGCACATGATTTCCTTGCAATTTGGCAGTTTTTCAAAAGCCATCAAGAATAAATTAAAATTAAAGAGAAAATTTCAATTTCATTGCAAATTTGTTGGAAATAAATCTTTCAAATGTTGAAAGATGAAGGTGAACACACGTATACAGTATACCAGTCCAATTATAGCTCCTGTAGTTCAGAGATACAGTTCAATTCTATACTATTTTGGAGTGTCAAATCAATCATTTTCCTGTATGCCATGTTAAACTCAACAAATCAACAGATTCATAATGTCAGGTTATATTAAAATCCCATTAAACACATCAGGATCTGCCCAAATAAAGATTACGTACTGAACAACCCGAAGTAGTCTGCAGCTCCAAGAGGTCTGTCACAGAGTTCCTCAAATTTAAAATATGCACATCCATTAGCGCCCAATGGAACCTAAACACAGTGAAATTAAGAAAGAATGGTTAAATAAATATTCTGAGCACATTCTGGGGCAAAGTACACAGCAATACACACCTGCAATGTCCTTCCCATTACCACTTCCACCTCCAGTGGACTGGCTGCATATTCACCTTTCAATTCCTGAAATTTCTTCATCAAAAGGTCTGATAAATCTTCGCCAATGAAGTAGAAACCTTGTTCAGCCTGCAGTGCAAGAAAACACAGGAAACACACTAACATAATAAAAAGCAACTATAAGATCAAAAGCAGAATTCTCCAAAATCTTGAAACGTACCGAAGTCATTTTCCTATAGTCTAGCAACGAACCAATTTCATGGGCAACACATCTTTCCTACAGCACCACAAGTTTCCCAAATTAATTAAGTTTACAACATAAATAAAAATAAAAGTACTCTAAAGTTACATCAAACTAAATATACATGAATAGACCACATACATACCTTCAATGTGGCAATGAAAGGTAGAAAAAGATCCCTCTGTAATCCACCTTCGTACAGATTGTCTGGAGCACGATTTGAAGTGGAAACTAATATCTGCACTTGCCTCCCAACACAGGCAGAAATATAACTCCCACGTCAGTTTCCAGCTGAAATCTATAGGTTCAAATTGTGTAAAGTGTGAAGACAATGTAAATCACATGTTATTCAACACTTACAACACCGTTGCTGAACAGATGTCTAAAAAGACGATTAAGTATCAATGCATCAGCAACGTCAGTCACCTAAGGACCACAGATTCAAAAAAAAAATCAATACAGACTCTACATGCTATAAAACATGGTTATATCTTTTTTCTTTTGGTGGAAAAATAGTGTTATAACTACTGTACCATAAACTCATCCAGACATAGTAAAACAGCCTCATCAGATATCTCTCCTGCAACAACTTCAAGCGGATCTGACACACCCTTGTGCTTCTGCAATAATTCAACATTTGACATGAATGCACATCCATATCCGCTATGTGCCATGAAAATCAACAATATGGGATGGAACTTATTCAAGAAAGGGTAAATAGTGCTTTCTTTCAATTATTTAGTGTGCCAACTAAAGGAAACAGTTTTCTTGACCATTAAGTCTCGCTTAGTTCTTTAATATTGAAAATTAAAGCTAGTCTGGAGAAATGCTGACAAGCTAAACATTGACCAAGGAGGTAGCAGCCTAATGTGAAATTCAACAGTGCAAATGAAATGCAAAGCCTAAATCTAAATATTTCTTTCTTGATAATATAAATTTTAAGAAATTTATATCTGGATAAGTAAATACTTGTCTGATTTCTTACTTGCAAGCGGCTATGGACATTCAACATGAAGTCATGGAAGTGGATCCTCTTCTTCCTCCAGTTGCAGGGCCTGAAGAAATAAATATCAGCTATCATGTAAGAGCGAAAGTTAATATTAATGAGAGTAAAACTATAACAAATTTTAATAAATTCATACTCTCTTTCCCCATTTGATTTTGTATTTAAAGTCTGCTGAACTTGTTTCTCAATTAATCCGAATAGCAGGGTTATGTCCCAAAAGATTTGGAAACAGTAATATGCATGTTTAACTTACAGTTGCTCAAAGAACAAGTCCATCAACATTGTTTTCCCGGTGCCTACGCCACCATAAAGATACAATCCTTTGACAGGTGAGTATGATGATTGTGGCATGAAACGTGACCAAAGCCATCTACTCCTGAAGATAAACAGATTGGTGACCAACAAGAAAAGTGCTACATAAACTCACACCACATAAATATTATCGCGTTGCAAATCAAAAATAAACTAGACAAGATGAACAGAAGTAATGCTGCCATTTCAGAATGTCATTTGGTAGTTGGAATCAGTACAAGATAAGAGGAAAATGGAACATTACCTTCCAGCTTTCTCTGAAGATGAATAGCGATCTAACTTACAGGCATCAGCTGATTCAACAAGCTGATCATACAGTCTCTGAAGTTCTCTTAAGGTTCCTAACTGCAACGTTTACTATCAGAACATTTCAGCAAACCTGCCTCCTAAAACAACTATGTAAACCATCTACTCACCTTGTAGCTATCTTTTCAGTATACACCCTTTAACACAAATCATATAACACTGAAAAATTTTGTTTGTGAAACTGCAATCTATGGTCCAAACAATTCAAAACTATCGAATAAATAAGAACCAAATTTCCCAAACAAAAATTTCTTATTCAGGGGTCAAATCATAGGCCAAACTGACATTAAAGCAAAGAGAAGCTACATGATGAGTTTAGTGGAATGAAACTGAATTCAACAATGTGCATCATTTTCACCCAATAAGCTCTCTAGTTATATCCATTATTTGATATTTTAAAACCATTTCATTTCATTAACTCATATATTGCCCATTAAAACAACACAAACAAACATGCAAACTTAAAGCTGAATTTTTGGATACCTGACAGGCATCACCATCCACAAGCTCACCAGCAGCAATTCTTCGGTTGTACTCCACAAGAGGCCCTGCTCTGTTCCCATCTGCAAGCAAATCCAAATAAAGCAACAAAACTAAGAAATTCCCGCTTTGTTTTCCACTAGTGCATTTTGAAATGCTATTGACCTTGTGAAGCATGTTCGTATCAATTTTGTAGTGTTTGATTGAAATAACATATGTGCTTTAGAGAATTAAAAATTCAATTGGAATGCCTGTTTCATAAGCATTTGATAGGTACTTTTCTGAAAATTGAGTTTTAGTCCAGAAAAATACTTGGAACTGCAGTTGAAAGGTGCTTGTACAGAAACTGCTTTCTCAAAAAGCACTTACTCAACAGCGCTTCCTACAAAAATACCCCAAAATTCACCTACTTCTATAATACAAGGCTGCAGCTGAAGCACGCCCCAATAGCTTTCTTTGCATGTTTTATATGATTCAGCTGAAACACATAAAAACATTTTCTGTTGTACAAAAGCACTCCTGGAGCTTAAGCAGAAAGCTGGGAAAAGAACTTCCAACAGAAGCATTACCTAAACGATAAAAATAAAGCAAACCCAGAAACAGAAATTGAAAACTACCTCCACCGGTCGGATTGGCTGCAGCATCTGTTGACAGAGCTCTCGTAACCATAAACGTTGGACGTGAAAATCTATCGATTTCAGCATTATTAGCAACGGTACAAGCACAAATATGAATCTGTTCATCCAAATATTTCGGTCTCCTCGTAAAACTACTCCAGTAATCACATTTTCGACGTCGCAGAGCTGATCGAAAGTAGCAAACAGACCCCACTATTCTCCTCATCCTCAATCTTAGAGTTCGTCGCTTCAATTCGCCAAAATAAACAACAGTCCTGATGCAAAAAAGCATGAACATTTAAAATTCTGAACCAGTACAAACAGAATATATTCCCAATCATAAAATAGCGAAAAGTAAGTTGCTAAATTTTGCTGTACGCAGAATGAGGCCTTTCAAAATCATGACGTTACAGAGAATCGGAATCATTGATTGTTGCGGGTTGCGGCGACGGAACACAAAAATAAAGATTAAAAAAGAACGAAGAAAGGAAAGCGCACCGAGTTGAAACGAGTTGACGGGAAACCCAGGAAGAAATGGCGGAAGAAATTAACCGGCGTTCCGGGAGAGTCGGAAAGAGAGTAGACGATGCGGGAGATTCCGATAATTTCTGAAGGTGGCTAAACACACGTTGGTTTCCGCAGTTTGACTCGTCATCCAATTATTAAAATCAATAAATAAATAAATTAATTAATTAATTAAATAAAAAAAATGGATTTGTCTGAAATTCACGTTAATTAATTTAATAAGTTGATTATTTTTCCATGGAGTAAAATCTTTTTAGGTATTTTCATTTTTTATAATTTTTTTTTATTTTTTCAAAAAAAGACCGCAGAATTTTGCCGACATTTTCAGTTGTTTGTTGAGGAAACCGATACACGGGATCAGACATGGACCCCACTCAAGGCCCATCTCTTAGGCCCGTAGCTACGACTCGGACACAAAAGCGCCTACTTTCTTTCTTCTCCTGTTGTGGAGGACCACATAACTTTCTTTATTTACTTTGCCACCTGGGATGACGTGGCATTGTCGGATAGAACAAACGGTGGATGATGCAGGCTGGAACCACAGGTAAGCGGCAGATGCTAATGCCATGCTTCCATTTACTAATTTTCCTGCTTGTTATTTTTGTAAACCAAGTTCCAACCAATTCTCCTAGTTCTTCCTTGTTTGTTGTGAGTGCGACGTCGTTTGGTCGTTGGAGTATGATTTTGAATATTGATTTTTAATATTCAAGTGTTTTCATTAAACGTCACCCTCAGATCAATCACCCAGAAGTTCACAGTCAATACTTTCGAACGTTAAGACTTCTGTCCATCAATGTCATAGGCCACATTATAGTTCAGTTGAGCAATCATTCCAACAATTGTCTTGACAAACTTGGAACCACATTATAATTCCATCAATGTCATAGGCCACAGTATAATTCTGTTGAGCCATTTCCAATAATTGTCATCGGCCACATTATAATGGTGTAATTTTCACCATTAACAAAGCTTGGAAACATAGCCATGCAGAACTCGGCCAATGTCGTGTCAGCCATATGTCGAGAAGACTCTGAACTTCGCCTTGAAGAGCTTCGTAGCCAGCTTTCACTAGCCAAGTTGGTGGTGGTATGATTACTCCATCTTTATCCCGAGTTTTCCTTCTGAAAATATTTGGATTTATGTCAAGCTTTCTGCTGTCTAACACTTGTGGCTTCCAGGATAATGAAGAAATGGCCATTGATCACTTCTAAAGGAGTTGAATCGCCTTCAATTCTAACTCCATGCCCCAAAATGGGCTTCTGGGGAAGATAGTAAGGATCGATCAAGTTGCCAATGCAATAACAGAAACTAGAATCCAGTTGTGAAACTACTAAAAGTCTACTGAATTCCAGTCCGAAAACCCCAGAGAGTAGGCGGTCTTGGAACTTTCGGTTGTGGTGACTGCACCCGAAAACGACATCCGGAACAAGAATGGTGCCTTCATCTGATGTTTTGAAGATGAGTTGTTCGGTGGCAAGGATTCCAGCTGATGAAGGACCATGATTGTAAGTCTGATTGTACATAAATTGGTTGAAGAAATTACACTTGCCGCCGCGAGAATACCTGAAATATGTTGAGCATGGCATCTCAGCGTACGAGGACGATCCGGAAGGGTCGAAAATGGGGTCAAATTGTTTGGAACAATTGAAGCAAGGTCGGCATTGAACCAAAAAAAGACTGTTGCCGGTGTCCATGACTGTGAACTAAGGGATAGGTGGCTGGCCCATAGAGAAATTCATGTAGGGCAGAGAAGCTAGGAAGGACGTCGAGTTGGTTGGCCCTATTACTGGCAGACTTTGATTTAATCTTTGACTGCAAGTATGCAAAGCAAACAATCGAACTTTTCATGGCATGTTCAACTCTGCTTACGGTAAGTGGACAGATTCACGGTGAATATGCCTGATAATCAGGCGTCTGGGTCTGCCGGGCATTGCAGCAATTGTTGATGGGTGAAGATGAGAGACTAAAACACTGCTAATACAATTGCCATGATGCTTCCACAAATGCTGGGATCTTTTGTTGATCGGGCATTCTGGTGTTGAATGTTGATGACAGAAAAACAATGGAAGATGTTATCACCCACAGACTATTTATTATCATAGAATAGATTTCTCTTTTCTCTGAAAGCTTTTGACTTAGAATGGCGGTTAAAGAATTTCAAGATGGTTACAAGTGATAAAAAGAATGGGTTGAAGGAGAATATATAGAATATGAAGACAACTATAGAGCATGAGGATACTAGAAAAGGAAAATAATATCTAAGTAGTGATTTTTCTCCAATGTCATGTAAACTTAGCAAACATCTAGCATCAATTCAACTACCCATCGTCTAGCTGAGAAGGCTGACAAAGATCTCCCGTTAGATTGATATTCAATCACCACAACAGTCCTGTCAGTGCATTAATGTCATCAAAGGCACACGTACAATCAAGGATCTCGCTTTACATCCCTCCCACATGTTTTAATGTATCATGAGGAATATTGTTGTCAAGCATATTAAAAATCATAGAAATGAAAAACTCAAAGGGATTGGAAATAAATATATTTAACCGTTAAAAGAATTTCTAAGTAATATATACACAAGCTCATTAGTTAATTAACATATGGTTGTTGAAACCCGCACCTTCCTTTAAGACCGCCTGACGCTGTTAGGACTACAAGCTTATCTTAACTTTTATCATAACATTTTCATTCACGTTAGCAATAGTAGGTTGAGATTGTACCATCTAGGTGTTGTTTGCCACAAGAGATAAGTTACAGAGGAATCATGGTGTGTTTCAATAAGCGTTGCAGATGAGAAATGAAAACTGATCACGAGGTTGTGGTGCCATCAGCTGTCACTGACAACAGATTGAATGATTGCTCCAAACTCCATGAAGACTCGCAACAGCGGTTGATGTTGAAGGTATATTCCTGGAAGTATCCATTGTAGGTTATTATTGATATAGAGGCCCTGAAACAATTGAAAATAGAAAGAATGTAAGCCAATAGAGAAAACCAAGGAACTTCATAACACTTTCAAATACATAAGTAGAGGAATGTACATATTAATAACAGGAATAAATAGCTTATGGATATGTAAAGTGCGAGGACATAACTGCTCAAGTTTAATGAAAAACTTTTGAGAGGTTGGGAAATCAACCTCTCTAAATAATAGACGAGATTGAGTAGGTATGGTAGGTACCCACAAGACACAAGTTCAGGGAGGTTGAGATTTAAAGTAGTGCGGCTACCAGCCAATTAAATTTGATTAAACCTAGTAAAATTTAACATAAAGTTTGATAAATTACTCATCTCAATAGTTAGTTATCAACTACTAAACATTAAGGGATCTAAAAAATCACCAAAATCCAAACACAGTATGTAGAAGCTATACAGGAATCTGCCAGATTTCTCATAATGTTCTGAACTCTGTACGTGACACAAAGTGAACTATGTTCATCCCAATTTCTGCTTTTGCAGCCACACATGTAAATTTGAGATAAAAGTACAAGCAATAATAAAGAGAGCCAGGATTACAACAAATTCTTACCCGGTTATCAAATATCAATTTCCACTTTGAACCCATTGACATATGACATTAACCATCAGAATATTGAAGGTGAAAATATATAAACAGATCGTTGAAGCTGGACAGGATTAAGTCAATTTAACAACATATATCTATGCTTTCCAGAAGTACAATGCATGCAAATCTTCTTAGGGAAAATTCATAGGTTGGTTCAAGCAAACTGCATATTCTCCAGAATGAAAATGCTTTTGTTTCAATCAAAATGCAAGTTTCTGTGAGATCATTCCCAAGCAATATTACCATTCCCTGAATGTATCAAAGATTTGAATAAGATTGAATTTACAGCTGTTTTGCTGTCCTTTCCCATTGATTTTATCACAATTTCAAGTCCCTGGATCAATAACAGAGAACTTACCTATGAGCTACAAATTCAGCTGATGATGTGACAGGAACCTTGTCTACCTTGCAAACCACAGCATAGCTATATGAAAACACCAAATTTTATTAATTACAGTTTATTGTGAAAAAAGAAAACTAACTTATGTGAGATAAATTGCTTCACCTCTTAACTCCTGCCGGAAAAGCATTATGAAGTACAAGGTGATGAGCTGGATCCAGTACCTCATTCACTGATTCAGGTAATATTGATCCGAGATAACCACTCATTCGTCTGTTTCTCCTAAGAATGAAAAGTCATGGAAGAAACAATGACACAACTCTTGAAATGCTTCATATGTTACAAATGACATAAAATAATCAGATAGACAAAAGGAAGTAGTGTTTCTGGGGTTAACAAAATAACAAAGCATGAAGAATCTACCTACACTTCTGAAAGTGCAGGTTGCATTGCTTTTATACAACACTTATCTCCCTGGATTTCCAACAATTACATCTCCTCAAACCTCCCTATTATCCTAACTTCCATTCTAGTTCACTAATAATCACAAAACTTCCTTCTAATAAATTGACTGT
Source organism: Khaya senegalensis (assembly GCA_032402905.1). NCBI lineage: Eukaryota > Viridiplantae > Streptophyta > Magnoliopsida > Sapindales > Meliaceae > Khaya > Khaya senegalensis. The sequence goes on along the minus strand of CP135538.1, from coordinate 494,999 downwards.
CAAACAATGATAAACATTACTTCTATGCTTTCCTTTTAATGAGATATTGGGAAACACAAATTACTTCCTAACAGGAAGGCCACAAATTCAAGCCAGCATGAGCTAAAAACAAGGTCATCTTCTTAGGGTGGTAATTTTTGAAACAAGCCGTCAACCCAACGTGAAATTTGTGAATTCGGATTGACATAATACTATATGTAACTTATTTGCAACACAATTAACTATTTGAGTAATAATATTGTGATAACTCATTCATAATTTAATAAATTTTATGCTTATATTTTTCACAGTAAAAAGGATATATTTAATGTATTTTAAATTATATTTAATTATATTTAGACCAAAATTAATTAGCATTTGAGTATTTAATACATAAATATTATAGAAACATATTAAAATATACAAAAAAAAAAGGTTAAATGGAGGACACTTTACAACCCATTTAATAATCATGTCAAGGTCAGGTTGGTCTCTATTTGACACGACACAAGAACCTGAATTGTTATCTCTACTTATTAAGTTGCGAAGTTAAATGGGGGCAAAATCATCCTTTTGAAACAAAAGTTAAAACAATTTGAAAAAACTTTTATTCTCAAATCAATAGTGAACTATAGAAGATATGTCGTAGTGTTAGAAAAGTTTATAGAATGTCTATGTAAAAGATAAAATAGACATCTACAATCGCATGTTACGATTAGCATTTTGATCTAATTCTTTGCAGTATGTTAGCATAAATCAAAAAAAGGAAAATCTTTGTTTTTAGATCTCACCTCTCATTTATGGCAAACCCCAGAGAGAAGACATGAACAGAACCTGATGAACTAGTGGCTACAAGAATATTCGGAAACTGAATTGATGGTCCAAATGACAAGGAATATATTTTTGAAGGGTATGCTCCCCTTCGGAAACTGTATGACTGCCAGAGAGAAAAAAAAAAAAAAAAAAGAAGGTAATTAGATTCCATACAGGACATGAAAAATAAAAGTTTGATCAGAAATAGTAATACTACTCTGACTTTTGAGGATCTAGTTTATTAGTCTAGGAATAAAAGGTTATATAAGGAATGAATACGTATCCACCATAACTAGTATCAAGAGACTACATGACCATGTCTGAATTGTTGCCATCATTGCTCTAAATCATTTAAATTTTTGGGTTTAACACTTCTACTCTGGCCAGTATAGGAGTGCAACACATACATTTGTGCATTTGCATCCAACAATGACCCATCCCGAGTTGTAGTTTGTTTCTGTTACTTTTTTTTTTTCCCCAGTTCATTTGTCTGCCAGACATGTAAATGATGAAACAATATCCTACAGAGCATTAGCCAAGCAATTTTTCTCTTACGCCTATAATGTGACATCGTAAATACTCCCTCGCATATATGTATCCATGTCCAAAGTTCAGTGCCAGATTTTTCACTCTTTACCTTAGTCGCTTCAGAAACCAGAAAAACTCTGATTATTGTTCCCTGCTCAGATGCTGTTGCCATGTACATACCGTTGGAAGAAAGGATGATTGCAGCCAATGGTGCATGATGAGCATCAATCTGTAATTATGAATGAACAAGAATTTAAGTGCAGTAAACTAGACGATGCAAAACAAAACATCTTTATGATAAATATATTGATCAATTCATAACTGAAAAAAAAAATCACATACATTGATATCTCTGTTGCAGAACAAATGATATAGAGTGAGAGTAGGAGATTGTTATTCCCTACTTAAAAGAAAAATTACTGTATTTAAGGGGAGGCAAAGTAATTTTAAAAATCCCCAGTTTTTAGTCATATGATTCTTAAGTTAAAAAGAAGCTCACAGGAGCAGATTTCCAGTATGTTGGGATAAGAAAGAAAAAGTTTTCAAAATATAAAACGTTTTCTAAATACAGACCTGTAGGTCATTGAGAATATTCTATATCATATTATCCAGTAAAGCTTGTACGGGGAAGAAAATACTGGAAAATGTGAAAATCTCTGCCATCATATGGATTCTCATATCATAAGCCTTGATATAATAATAATAATAATAATAATAATAATAATAATAATAAAAAATAAAAGAACACATTCAGCCATGGTGAACAAAAGTAATTGTGGTCGATCATCTAGTCTTGTCCAGTACAAAACAGATTTTTTTTTTTGTCTACAACATCATTTTTTTTTATATCATACTATTCAACATGAAGTTATGTGGCAACAATGGTTGATAAAATATCCATATATAAATCAAATCATTGAACTCAACATTGGCATGGTTGGTATTCTAGATGCTAAAATTGCATGGGTGTAAGATGAAATTTCTGCACTGTTCATCAATAAATTCAGTGTGAACATACATGCTAGATCATTTTAGTCTCCCAGGGGCAGAACATTTACAGCTCTCTGCCCCATAAATAAAAAATTCAATGCAGAAAAGAAAGTTGCTAATGAATCAAGTACAGTTACAACACAAGGTGAAGTTCCATATTCCACAATGATGAGAAATCTTTACATCAAACCTCACAGTGAGAATGGAGCTCCTTGACATTGTACACCAAAACAGATCCTTTAGTTGTACTAGCAGGTAGTGCCAAGAAGCAGGCATCCAAACAAGGTGAGAATGCACAAAGCCCTAAAAGGAAAAAAAATTTGAAACAAAAACTTTTAGAAAAATAAATACTACAACAAATCTACTTCAGAGATTCTCTATTGCAGTAACAGTTGATGTGATCTGACATATGAGCTTAAGTTATTGGCCAATAATGTTTCTTTTCTTACTATCTTAATCACTTACACATCAGGTCTCTTAATACTTTAGACAAAGAATTTGGGTCTAAAGGCCATTGTAAAATGTCTTATTTGATTTTGAAGAAAACAGAAAGTTGACAGAGCTTAGCTCACTTATAAATCCAATTGAAAAGCAGTTTATGCTTAGCACATTTTTTTAATCAAAAAGCTTGAAACAAGCTGCTCACAAATTGCCAGCCTGTTTGTAAGAAGTCAAAATGAAAATCTATGTTCTCAATCTTCCATAATAGAAGAAAGCTAAGTTTGTACAGACAAGATTAACACAATACATTTATCAAATCCCATATTCTTACTAAATTTTCCTTGATAAATGGCCACTAATGCATGGTGATGGTACTCATTATACAGGGGAAAAACGCAAAAAAAGAGAATCCAAGATAATCTGCACAGTAGAAAAGTCTAAGTGGTAATACATTGCTTAGATATTAAAATTCTAGCACTATACCAGCATCGCTATACACAAGTACATTCTCAGAAATTATACAGCCCTTGTCACATGTAATTGACTTTATGCAACTAGCAGAATAGCCACCTGTTGATGTCTTAGCAGTTTTGACATCCGAACCAACAAATGTTAAATTAGATTAATACACCAGTTTAAAATCAGCTCACAGGGAAACTTATCTGAGACATACATGATAAATTTCTATGACAAAAGTTGTCAAATTTCAACATGCGAAATGGTTATAAAACTAAAGAACAACATTTTGACCTCACCTTTCAAGTTTGGCACTGTATCAATGGTGTCCAATATTTCAAGAGTATTTGCATCATATATGTATGTTTTCTCCCGCAAAACAATGACAAGTCTGCATTAATTAAAGAGAGCAAATCAATTTCTAACATGAAAAAGAAATTTAACTTCTCTTGATCCATCTGATTGGGCTAGCTGACTCAATCCACAATACTATTTAAAGATAATACCACACAACTCTGAAGATCATGAAGTAAGTTTGCCCTTTCTCAGGCAATAATATTAGTAGACATAACTCCACAAACCAAAGAGCCCTTTTAGTATGCATAGACCGACAAAAATTAATAAAAAAAATAATAGAACAAAAAGATTGCAAGAATGATTCTCGTTAAACAGTTTACAAATTGGAGTGCAAGACAGAAAGAGAATGTAGTAAAATTAAGGGGTAGAATGATATGAATTCACCCTTGTAATTTTTTTGTTAGAACTTATTCTTATCTAACAAAAATGGAAAGCAGGCTACCATTTGTCCCTCAGAAACTAGCATTTGAACTGACAAACAAAAGCTAAATTCCTGCCAAAATTTAATCTGGAAACTAATAAATTTACTAATGGATTAAGTTCTCCACAAGGCATAACATACTCTTCACCAATGCCATGGAGAGGCTTGCAAATTAAGTAATGACTGCAATGCTGCCACTCTCTCACTAAATTGCCAAGCAAAAACTCAAAGAGCAATAACACAGGAAAACCATTCAAACTTCAATATCACTCAATCAAAGGAACAATAAGTTACTAGTAAAACTTGAGTCATTCAAGAAAGAAAAGTTACTCTTCCATGTACAAATAGCACAGGTCAAGTTCATTCACAGACAAAATGCTAGCACACATGGCCATTCTAGTTTGCTTAAAATTGATAGTATAAATGTGTCCTCACCTAATCTTTCTAGGCACACAACCAGACAGCATTTCGCTTCAAACATCAAACTATGTATCTTAGGAGATTATGTTAATGAGATTCTTAGAGCACACATTAAAAGCAGCCTGCAGCACTGGACAGTGCTAGAGCAAAAACTGGACCAATTTCCTCCATATTGACTGGCATTGAAACACTTGTCCATGTACCTTTTTAGCAATCTACAATACCACCAGGTGCAACCAATCCTAAAATGCAAACTTAATATGTCATATCCTTACCTTTTCTTATTCAAGCGAACTGCCAGGATAGAAGTCAGAAAATTTAACTTTCGAAGAGTTGTTCCGGTTATAGTATTAAACAAACACAATGTGCGAGGGGATGAAGATGGCTGTTGCAGTGCAATAAGAAAATTATTACTCAAAAATAAGACAACTCCAAAGAAGAAAAAAGATGTATAAAAAATTGTTGCCAAATCATATTAGGGCTAAAGTAATTAAACTTGTTAAGGACCTGATCACCGGCTCCCACAATAGCCAGAAGACTGGTGCTATACAGCATTTCAACAATGCTGAAACCTTCCATAGCTAACAGAAAAAAAAAAAAAAAAAACAAAAAAAAAGAAAAAAATTTTATCTTACATAGATAATTATTTTATTTTACATTTTTACTTCGATCTATTCATATCAACTCTTGATACAAGAACAATAGGCAATACAGAAAGAAATTTAGAAGGATAAAGGAAAAAAAAATTGTATTGATAAATACTTGCCTCTTTCATAACAGAGTCTGCCTGTACTCGAATCAAATATCCTGAAACCATACTTCGTGCTTATAGCAAAGCCACTGCAAATGTCAACAGAATTTTCCGTTTGTTTCTTACGAAATATATAATTTCTAGCCAAAGTTAACAACAGCAATTAAACTTCACACTGATCACGTCAAACTTGCATATTTCGCGCGTAAGAAACCTTAAATAGAAAATTTGGCGAAATTTAAAGGAAATATGAAAAATTAAATACAAGAAGGAAGTGATCGTCGGAGAATTTGAACAGTTGTGTTTGTATATACCTGTTGTCTTGGTTGAAGGAAGCGGAGAGAATTGGATACGAAGAGGAGGACTGATTTGACATTATGAGAATTCTCGCAGCCCCTTTTGTGCGACGAGGATGAGATCGTGCTCGACTCCAGTGTTTCAACTTTCGAAGCAATGTTTACTGGATTCTCTTGACGTAATTTCGGATTAAAGAGAGAAGTGAGGCGCCTCCCACCCGTACCTCTAACTGTACGCTCTTTGCGGTTCGTGCTTTTCACTGGTGGGACACGACGATTGGTGCATCTTTCACCGTCCATTTTGTGGGCCCGGGGATTGATATAAGGTGTTTTGGGAAGTTTCGTTGGGTAATTATACGATCAAATCCTACCAACGTGGAACATGCAGCCACCATCGATTTTCACTGTTTAGGTTTACATAAAAAAAATAAAAAAATAGAAATATTTTCACGCACCATCCTTAAATTTTCGAAAAATTACATATGTGTTTAAATTTTTTAAAATTAATAAAAAAAAATCTCAACAGTAGAACCCACTACTTAACTAACCAAATTAATAAAAATATTAAAATAATTTTATATTTTTATAAAAATTAATAAAAAATAGTCATTAAATACAAAATTAACATAAAATATTGCTTTAGATGAGACATGAAAATTTTATTTTTTTTTTCATAAAACTTTGAATTTTTTTTTCTTGTCTGGTGCTTCAGCTGGATGCTAAGGAGGATGAGATTTTTGAGGATTTGGTGATTCGACCCCCAGATGATATTCTAAATATTATTTCACGGTTAACAGTAAAGGAAGCTGGAAAGCTGGAGGGACTAGTGTTCTTTGCGCTAGATGGAAATATTTATGGACTTGCACCACTTCTCTTAAGTTTGATCCTTCAAGAGCAGCTTTGGATTGTTTGTTATGTGCAGCCAGTTCGGAAAAAGAAGGATCTAACTACATTAACTGGGTGAATATAGAACATTACTGTAATTCCAATCATACAGAGTTGGAACGTTAGAGTTGTTCTTGCTGCATATGGATCCTCGTTATACATTCCCACAAGAATGTTTCAATAGCACCAAAATTCAGTGTGGTTTATCGAGTCTTTAAGGTCTCTTTTTCTTTATTGTGTTACTGGAGAGATGGTTGAGTTTTTATATGCAACTGTCCACCTGATGATTTACTTGTGGCCTCCTCTTTAAATTTAACAAGTTACCTCAAGGAGTTCGTCTTGAAGTCATTTAAATTTACCACATACAAATATGGTTTTGTTTGTGTTTCACACTTTAATCTTGGCTGATTTCAGACTAAAGACATTTTCTAGTTTCTCAACTGGGGGTATTGATGCCGTTGCATGTTGAAAATGTTCCCATACTTGTTGGATGTATCCTTCGGCGGGGTTTTAAATGTTCCATATGCAACTTAGTAGTCCATTGCCTTATTATTGTTGTTAGAGCTGGCAAATGGGTGGCCGGGCCACAAAAGTGGTGTCATGCGGCCTCATGGGCCAAGTCAAGTTAGTCCATTGCCTTGTTATTGTTGTTAGAGACGGGGAAATGGGTCTGTTCGGATCACAAAAATGAGATTCATGGGAGTTCTTCGGTCAAATCAGATTAAGTTCGTGCAAAATAAATAAATAAATAAATTTTAACATGGCTTATAAATTCAAACTACAAGAGCAAACTCAGACTAAATCGGCCTGTATAATTTATGGATTAGACTGACCCAACCTTTTTGCTACCACCAATTATTGTATCAGTTGAAGAAATGCGTTGCTTTCAGTGTGAATTACCCAAACCAAGGTACTTAATGGTTCGAGTCTTTCTGTATAAATTTTGAAGAGGTACCTCGCTTGGCTCACAATCTTGTATTCATGTCTCCTTCTGGAAAAGCTTTCATTGTTGGGGATTTTGAATAATCAAACAAGTTCTTTATTCCAATAGCTGAAGATCATACACTACTCACTGCACGCATTACATTTACTTCACTCACCACAGAAACTTTACCACTCATTGTTTCTTCGCTCTGATTCAAAACCACATAGACGAAGGAGTGTATATATATGCATACATGTTAACAAACTTAATACAAACTATACACTTATTCCACTAACACACCAATAATGAACCATATGGATTACATGCATCCACTAATATTTTAATTAATAAATAAATGTGTTTAATAAATAAAATGTAAAATAGATAATTTAGTCTTCTTATATTTCAATTAATGAAAAAATATATATATTATTACCAAAATTATTTTATAAAGACTAATTACACTGAATTTTATGATTTTTTTTAATGATTGGGCCTTCTTCAACTGCAAGGGTCTGATTTTGGACCGACATTACATTAAAGAAGAATGTAAATTATATATTTACTTGGGATTTGGCAATAATTTAGGACCCATGTGAATATCCCCGATGAATAGACGGCTCTTACATTAAATTTTTAAACTCCCCAGGAATTTGGCGGTTGTTCGTTTTCACTGTACATAACTAAAACGATCCGGACCAATTAAAAGCGCCGCGGTGGTACCAAGAATCGTCTTCTCTTGCAGCAGAAACTTCTTCTTGCAGAATTCTTTGGCATTCTTGGAGCAAAATGACGAAGAGAGCCAGGGGGCAAACCTCTGCAAATTCCAGAAAGAAGGTCTAATTTACCGTAATTTTATAATCTTTTTGTGGGGTTTTGGTTATTTTTGAATCTTTTGTGAGATTGATATTCATTCATTCATCCTTGCACTGAATAATACTAAACAGGTTAAAATTCGGGAGGATTTTTTGAGTGCACTTCCAGATGATATTCTTCTTCATATAATTTCTCAGTTAACTGTTAGAGAAGCTGTAAGGACTAGTGTTCTTTCGAGAAGATGGCAACATTTGTGGACTTTTATCATTAATCTTGATTTTGAACCCTCAAAATCAGCTTTGGCTTCTAAAACTGTAGATCAACAGAATCAGGAAAGGTCTAAGTACATTGACTGGGTGGACAGCGTGTTAAAATTACATAGACGTTCAAGTGTAAATGAGTTTAGAATACGCTTTGATTTGACTGGTTCTCATGAAAGTAGCATTACTAATTGGATTTACACGGCGCTGTCAAAGGGTGTTCAAAAGTTTGAGTTGAACTTGGCATGTTCTTGGTATCGGAAGGTGTCTTGTGAACGGTACACGTTTCCACAAGAATGTTATTATAACCTCAGAAATCCGGGTGGTTTACATTGCATTAAGTCTTTAAGATCTCTTTGTTTTACTAGTGTGAATATTACCGGAGAGATTCTTGAGTTCTTCATACACAGTTGTCCTCTTGATCGATTACATGTGGCCTGCTCGAGCAATCTACTTACTTTAAAGGTTGTGGGTTCGTCAATCCAATTGAAGTATCTAGATATTTTCCTCTGCCCCATTAAAACAGTTGAAATTTCTGCCCCAAGTCTCTTCTCTTTTAAATACCACGGCCCAAAGATCAAGTTAAGTATTGAGAATGTTCCCCATCTTGTTGATTTTTCCATTCACTGGAGTAGTTTTAGTAGACTTGACCTGAGGCGTGTTACTGACCTGCTTGAAAGCTACTTCCCTCGACTAACGATTCTTGAGTTGGGATTTCACTCGGGCGAGGTTTGTATTTAATCATGTGTGCAAGTTTTCAATGTTTTGTATGTTAAATTTTTGGTTCATTGCTTAGTCCTGTTCCATTTTCAGATATACAAGGAATTGTCACACTGTACGTTGCCCAACCTAAGGCACTTAACAGTTGGTGTCTTTCTACGTAAGCGTGAAAGCCTACTTTTCCTGACTTATATCGTCAAGGCTTGTCCCTTTCTGCAAAAGCTTACATTGCTGGTAAATATTTAAATCTGTTACTGGGGAATTAGAGAAGTTTGGATAGATGGGATGTTCATAAATGTAGCTTTAGCTTGTTGAATTCTTCAATAATTGAGCAGGTAAAAGACATTAGATTATAAATAATCTTACTCCTCATAATATGTTGCACTTCAGCCCTTGAATGTATGATATTGAATACAAGATTCCTACACATCAACAGCATTACTGGATAACAATGAAGATTCCATAAAGATTACAAGTTACATTAACATTGTTACTATTGTAGCAACTGTTGTAAATTGCAATACATTCCAGGAGTAGGGACTATTTCGGTCTAACTTTATGAGTTTAGTAGGGATTATTTGTCCAGCCAGTTTTCAGTTGAACATCTTTGATCATATTCTATATTCTATATCTTCTCTGTAAAGAAACATAAGTTGAGGAAGCCTGCAAGAGCAAGTAGCCTAGGATATTTTCTGCATTTTGTATGGTAGTTGGCATCTTTTGGAGTTTTCCATGATTGGTATCTTATTTCTCTAGCAAGCATTCTATGGTTTCGACAAGTTATATACTGTTCATGCTTTTTCATTGTTGCAGTTAGCCCATGTGATCCTTCCAGTTGAAAGAGAAACACATCAGATTCTGGATTATCCTCTTCCACACCTCAAAGTGTTGGAATTGTTTGAGTACCGTGGGAATGAAATTGAAATCAAAATTGTATCTTACCTACTTAAAGGTGCAAATATGCTCGAGAAAGTGATTGTTAAAGCTGCCACTTCTAATGCCAAAGAAATTGCTGAAGATTGTCCCAAGGTTCTAGGGCCAAAGTTACCTCAAGGAGCACAACTTATAGTCTTTAAATCGTATAGGACCAAATACTTCACTTAGTAATTTCTTTCAGACTTTTAGTCTTTGTTGATTACAATCTTCAAACAATCCAATTTTCTTATTCAAGGATTGTTAAAGCCTCTGCATTGTAATTGTTCATGTAGTAGTGTACACTGTTTCATAAGTTCATATACTCAGCTACCAGTAAACTGCATATTTTCAAGAGTCTCCAGCAAACTGCATTGGATTGGAATTTGGAAATGTCTCATTTTTTTTTTGAAAACAGAAAATGAGTATTGAAAAACCATTACCCTTATGGCTCAGCCGAATTCAAACTTAGAGCATCAATTACCTTTACCCTAACTTCTTTAAATTAATTTTATATTTTACGATATAAATTAAAAAATTTAAGATATAATTTAAATTATTTATTATTAATTATTTTAAATATAAAAAATTGATTAAATCAAATATCAAAAAGATTAAAAGATAATCATAATATATGTTTTAAATATTTTAATATAACTTTTTAAGTCTATTGCCTTATTCCTATTCTATTTTTCAGATTTACAGGCAATTCCCAAAATGTGGTGGATTAACCATTCTAAGGCAATCAACACTCCAAGTCCTTCCTCGTAGTCATGAAAGGCTACGTTGGTTGACTTACATCATGCGAAGCTACAAGTTGAGAAGTTAAGTTCGTATCTGTAGCTTGTTGATTTTTTGACTACTTGAGCATTTAAAAGGCTTCGGATAAGAAATCTTGCAATGTTTTTCACTTCAGCTCTTAAATGTATGTTATGTTGATTGTAATTTGTCTTGATGTTATATAAATATTATTTAAGATTGCAATGTCAGGTAACATTGTATTAGAAAGCCATATATTTTAAAAGTTAATGCCCTGAAAAGAGATGCATACACCTTTCCTTTTGAGGATGATCTTCATTCTCTCTCAACGGCGTTGCCGGAGAAACTAGGAGATTCTTTGGTTGTTAATATTATTTCTCGGTAAACTTGAGGATCTCTAAAGTTTTGTTTTGGTAATGGTCATTTGTGTGATCATGTTCCGTTTGCGAGGAATATGCTTCTATGTTTTACTTTTGTGGTTATTTATTCTGTAGTATTAAATACCGGTAGAAGAAGCCTAGAAGAGAAAATAGTTGTGGATTTCTTTGGGATTTTCTATAGTTGTTGCAAATTTTCTGTTGTTGCAGTTCCACTTACACCATGTACGCGGAGATGGAAGAGAAATATATCAGATTCGTAGAGATCCTCCTATTGCTCAACGTGGTTCCTAGAAACACCTCAAGGAGAAGGAATTGCAAGGGTTTGGGTAGAAGTGATCTTGGAATTGCATCTTTTGTGGTCGGAAATGTAACTTCGCTTGAGAAAGTGATTGTTAAACGTGTGCTTTCATCCGTGTGAAAGAATAAAGCCTATGTTACCAGAAGGCATTAATTCAACTTGAAATCCTTTAACTTGTATTTCATTTTCTTTTCTTTTCTCGTTTCACTGTGTGTTTCAAACTTTAATCCTTGTCAATTTCAAACTTAAGAACACAACTAATTTCCCACTCTTTAGGTTTTGATCTGTATTATTCTCTTAAGTGTTTGCTTAGACTCGTAGACTCATGTTTCACAAAGTTTCAGATGCCCAAGAATTTTTCACTTGTTATGCATGGTCATAAATGTAGTGATAGTTCCTTGATTTTTCTTAAATCGCTGTGTGAGCATTTGAAAGGCATCATATGGTTAACCTTACTGTCGCAATATTCACTCAGCTGCTGAATGTGTGATATGGTGATATTACTGTATATAGTGAGATTAAGCCTGCAAAACAATGTAGACTTTCTGTATTTTCAGCACATTTAGCTTGGTTGGTGAAACTTGGAGTCATCCTTTTCTCTCTAACAAGCATTTTGCAGTACGATGCATATTTTCCGTGCATGCAGCCTGTGCGGGAAAATTCCACTGTGGTGAAAGTGAAATGCATTGTACTCCTAGACATCCTCTTCACCGTCTCAAGGTGGCGGAATTGCGTGCGTCTGGTAAGAATTCAAGTGATTTTGAAGTTGTGTCTCACTTAATTGAAAATGCCCCCGTGCTGGAGAAACTTATTGTTAAACTTTACTCCAATATCGAAGGAAGAGTGAGAGAATGTGTCACAGAATGCTTTGAGATGATGGAGCCTAAGTTACCTCAAGGAGTTCATCTTGAAGTCATTTAAATTTAACCAAGTACAAATATGGTTTTGTTTGTGTTTCAGACTTTAATCTCGGCTGATTTCAGACTAAAGACATTTCTATTTTTCTCAACTGGAGTATTGATGCCGTTGCATGTTGAAAATGTTCCCAAACTTGTTGGATGTAATCTTTGGCAGGGTTTTAAATGTTCTATATGCAACTTTTTAGTCCATTGCCTTGTTATTGTTGTTAGAGCTGGTAAACGGGTGCCAAGTCGAGTAAGGTCATATAAACAGATTAAAGTTCAACGCAGTTCATAATTCATGTCAATTTGTGACTCTTAATTATTTAAAATTAATTTAAAATATTTACCATATATATATATTGGTGGACTAGTATGCACAATTAATAAATCAATAAATCAGGTTAGCTCGAGAATGCACAATTGTGTATTATTATTATTATTATTTAATGATTAGGCCTTCTTCAACTACAAGAGCCTGAATTTGGACCTAATTAAAAGAGAATGTAAATTATATATTTACTTGTGATTTCATAATAATTTAGGACACGGTGTGAATATCCCATTGAATAGACGGCTCCCGCATTCCACCTTTAAAATCCCGAGGAATAGGCGGTTATTCCTTTTCACTGCACATAACTGAAACAATCCGGACCAATTAAAAGCGACGCGGTGGTACCAAGAATCGTCCTCTCTTGCAGCTGAAGCTTCTTCTTTGCAGAATTATTTGGCATTCTTGGGGCAAAATGACGAAGAGAGCCAGGGGGCAAACATCTGCAAAATCCGGAGAGAAGGTATAATTTACAGTAATTTTAAAATCTTTTTGTGGGGTTTTCGATTATTTTACGAATCTTTCATGAGATTAATTGATATTGATTCATTCTTGTAGGATTTTTTGAGTGCACTTCCAGATGATATTCTTATTCATATAATTTCTCGGTTAACTGTCAGAGAAGCTGTAAGAACTAGTGTTCTTTCAAGAAGATGGATACCTTTGTGGCCTTTTATACTTAATCTTGATTTTGAACCTTCAGAATCAGCTTTGGCTCCAAAAGGAGTTGCTCAACAGAATCAAGAAAGGAACAGGTACATTAAGTGGGTGAACAGAGTGTTAGCATTACATAGACTTTCAAGTGTAAATGAGTTTAGAATAAGTTTTGATTTGACTGGTTCTCATGGAAGAAGCATTACTAATTGGATTTACAAGGCGCTGTCGAAGAGTGTTCAAAAGTTTGAGTTGAACTTGGAAACTGCTTGGCATCGGGAGGGGTCTTGTGAACCGTACACGTTTCCACAACAATGTTATGATAAGCTCAGAAATCCGGGTGGTTTATATTCCATTAAGTCTTTAAGATCTCTTTGTTTTACTGAAGTGAATGTTACCGGAGAGATTCTTGAGTTTTTCATACACAATTGTCCTCTGGAACGATTACAGGTGTCCTACTCGCTCAATCTGCTTAATTTAAGGGTTGTTGGTTCGTCAGTTCAATTGAAGTACCTAGATATTTTCCTTTGCCCCATTGAAGCAGTTGAAATTTCGGCCCCAAGGCTCGTGTCTTTTAAATACCACGGCTCAAAGATCATGTTAAACATTCACAATGCTCCCCAACTTGTTGATTTTTCCATTGGCTGGTATTGTTTTAGTAGACTTGACATGAGGCGTCTTACTGACATGCTTGTAAACTACTTCCCTCAACTAACGATTCTTAATTTGGGACATCAATTTGCCGAGGTATGTATGTTTTCAATGTTTTATATATTAATTTTTGGTTCATTGCTTAGTCCTGCTCCATTTTCAGATATACAAGGAATTGTCACACTGTACGTTGCCCAACCTAAGGCACTTAACAATTGGTGTCTTTCTACAAAAGCGTGAAAGCCTACTATTCCTGACTTGTGTCGTTAAGGCTTGTCCCTTTCTGCAAAAGCTTACATTCATGGTAAATATTTAATTCGTTACTTGGGAGTTCCAGAAGTTTTGGTAGATGGGATGTTCATAAATGTAGCTTTAGCTTGTTGAATTCTTAAATAGTTGAGCAGTTGAAAGGCATCAGATTAGACGTAACCTTACTCTCATAATATGTTGCACTTCATCCCATGCGTTGAATACAAGATCCCTAGACATCAACAGCATTACTAGATAACAACAGAAGTTCCATAAAGATTTGAAGTTATATTAACATTGTTAGCATTGTAGCAACTGTTGTAAATTGCAATGCATTCCAAGAGTCGGAATCATTTCGGTATAACTTTTTGAGTCTAGTAGGGATTATTTCTCCAGCCAGTTTTCGGTTGTACATCTTTGATCATATTCTATATTCTATATCTTCTCTGTAAAGAAACATAAGTTGAGGAAGCCTGCAAGAGAAAGTAGCCTAGGATATTTTCTGCATTTTGTATGGTAGTTGGCAACTTTTCGAGTTTTCCATGTTCGGTATCTTATTTCTCTCGCAAGCATTCTGTAGTTTCCACAAGTTACATATTATGCATGTTTTTCCATTGTTGCAGTTCGCCCATTGTTTCCTTCCAGCTGAAAGAGAGACACATCAGATTCTGGATTATCCTCTTCCACATCTAAAAGTGTTGGAATTGTTTGGGTATTGTGGGAATGAAATTGAACGCAAAATTATATCTTACCTACTTAAAGCTGCAGCTATGCTCGAGAAAGTGATTTTTAAAGCTGCCACTCTTAATGCCAAAGAAATTGCTGAAGATTGTTCCAAGGTTCTAGGGCCGAAGTTACCTCAAGGAGCACAACTTATAGTCCTTTAATCGTACAGGGCCAAGTACCTCACTCAGTAATTTCTTTTCAGACTTTTAGTCTTTTTTGCTGATTACAATCTTCAAACAATCCAATTGTCCCATGCATTGTAATTGTTCATGTAGTAGCGTACACTGTTTCATAAGTTCATATACTCAGTTACCAGCAAACTGCAGATTTGCAACAGTCTCCAGCAAACCGCATTGGATTGGAATTTGGAAATGTCTCATTTTTGTTTTGAAAACAGAAAATGGGTATTGAAAAATCAATACCCTTATGGCTCAGCCCAAAACAAACCCAGAGGAGCAACGCCTTTCCCTTTACTTCTTCAACTTTCTCTTTCGATTTCTATAAACCCCAGTGAGTGAAATCATTTCTATAACACAAAATACACTCGATTCCATCTGAAGCCTTTACTTCCAGAAATTATTTCGCGTTGTCGAGAGTAAAGCTAGTAATATTTACAGAGTCAAATGAGGAAAAGAGAGC
The DNA here is from genome assembly GCA_032402905.1 of Khaya senegalensis. NCBI lineage: Eukaryota > Viridiplantae > Streptophyta > Magnoliopsida > Sapindales > Meliaceae > Khaya > Khaya senegalensis. The sequence continues at coordinate 479,443 of CP135538.1, read as the reverse complement.
GGCAGAACTCTGCAGATGCCCAACAGAGGGTAGTGTTATTTTATTATTATTATTATTTGCATGAATTTGATTGTGTTATTTACATGGGTTTGTTGGGTGCCAAGTTGATCTTGAATTTGCATTATACTTGTTACAAAATGCAATTATGCTTGAGAAAATGATTGTTGAAATTTCCTATTCTGTGTCAAAAGAACTAAGAACTAATTAGACCTTGTGTACAGAAGCTGATGTCTAAGGCTCATGAAGGTGTTCTTGACATTAAATACTATCAAAATAAGGAAATTTTCAAATGAGTTTAATATCCAACCCCATTAACAATATATATATTTTTTGTTTTAGAAGAGTAGTACATGTTATTTATTTAATATTTATCAAACTATAAATACTACACCTAACTTAATGAATCTAATGAGTGTAAGGTGAAAACTTAACTAATATCTATCAATTTCATCTCTCGACAATTCTATATTAAAGCTATATTGGACTTAACCGGTGCTGAATGTTTTTGTAAGAAAAATAAATATTTTAACCATATAAACTAAAAAAATGCATTTAAATAAAAATTATTTATTTATCAAATAACTTTAATATAATAATACAAATATATTCAGAACTTACATGTATTTTAATTTTGAATATAATATTCGTAATATTTATATTTATCATATCGCATTGTTAATAAATTCAAAATTATTTTTTTGAGAATAAATTTTATATTTTTTAATTTTTAAATTTTAAAATATGGATCATAACTCCAATTGAAATGATTTAAATATTTTTTTGTATTATGTTGCAGATCTATTTAATATCAAAAGATAAATTGTAGTTTTTTTAAATAATAAAATTGTAAAGACTCGAATGTTATTTTTCTGCCCATGTCTTCAAGGTAGATAAGTTAATAAATCTTTCGAGAAATTTTAGTAAGAGAGAACATTTAATGCAAAACCCTAAATGAACTTGTAAAAATATTTGATTAGAAGGGGACAACACAATTATTTTAGAGAAAATTTTAAGTAAAATGGTCTTAGTATATCAATATAAGTAATATGATAAAATTATTTAATTAGTAAAAAAAATATTTATTAATAATAAATAATTCAAAAATAAATTTTATAAATTTTTTATCATATTAATTAAAATAAAATTTATTTTTAATTTTTGTTTCTATTACCAATAAATAAATCTCTCTTTCTCTATTAATTGAATAGTTTTACCATATCACATATACTAACATGATAAAAATGTTCCATCTGAGACTTTTTTTCTATTTTATCCCAAAATTTTTTGAGTTTACTTGTAGAATTTTTTTTCTATAAACAAAATTTATTTGTAAAATATCCCAAAGTAGTGATGACGAAGTGGGTGTTAAGTTTTTTTAATTCAAAAAGATAAAATATTAAAAATTATATCTAAAATAATAAATTAATTTTTAATTTTTTAATTAAATATGATTAATTGTATTAAAAATAAAAAATAAAAAATTTATTTGAAATCAATTGAAACTTGAATTAAAATTTTAAAAAAATTAAGAAATAAAAGTATTAAAAATACTGTTTATATTATGCTGTTTATATATTTTATGGTTTTATATTTTAAGTGTAAGTGATAATGCGAGAATGAAATATTTCAAAAATAGAATAATTGGTTAGTTTAATAATATTGATTTGAAATTGATTTTTTAGGTAAATAACCTCCAAAATTAAGTGATTTTGGGAATTTTCTTTGGCCAAGGGAAGGGTCTTGAGTTGGAAGATTTAATGAGAATAGAATTTACAAATAGATTTCAGAAATGTGTTAGAAAGACACTTAAAACTTCCAGTTAGTAAACCTAATCGTCAAAGCATACTTTGCTTGACATCCATAATGATCCTTAGGTTGCTACAGTAAAAAATCAAGTAATAGTTCAATTCACACATGGTGCTCACTCTGACCAAAATTTACAAGTTTCTTGTTGCATTTTCCAAATCATGTTTTTTAATAGCTTTAATGATCATTTTGGAGAATAAGTTTCATATTTTTCAAATCCAATGTTGGGTCATAACTCGAATTCACAAAGACCAGACTTGGAAGATGCTCAAATTTGACATGGAAAAGCAAAGTAATTGTTCTTGACAATTCACTAACGATGTCAAAGATAAGATGGTGACAGTGATGCAGAAATTGAAGGCCAGAAAGAGAAAGAAACTGAGCAGAAACAAAGCGCGTGACCCTGCCAAAAGCAGCCAAGAAAACGACCCTTAACAGCTTCATATACTTTTGACAACACAATTTCAGAGTCTTTACAGCTTAAAGACAGCTCAAATATCATACCAACCCTCAGTCAAAACCCCATCAAAAATCAGGCTGTGAATAGGACCACCATCTGTATCTCACCTGGGGGCAAGGCATCTCATGATTTTCCTTTCTCTTTTTCCTGTAGCCCTATTCCACCCTGTAGCCCTATTCCACCCAAATAGAGATTTTTCTGTCATCTGGCAACATTTTTTGAAAATGAAATATTTACATTACAGCACTAGCCCCACAAAGCATGAAATTTTGAAAATGTCTATTGACAGAAAGACTAAACCTATTTTTTTGGCTCGTAAAGTATTTAAGGAAAGAATTCACTTCTATGTTTTCCTTCATATGTGTTTTCATTCTTTTTGTTGTCTATCTTGGACCAGAGAGTTCCATGGCATAGGAATCCAAAGAATGGTCATCATCATCCTCGTCCATTGCTGTGCCAAAGATGCTCGATTGATCATGCTTATCGTCATGATGTTCGTGTTTTGTTGCAGTGGTGGGGCGAGACGTGCTTTTGTTGGTGTTGTTGGTAGGATATATGTTCATGGCCGGATTTATACGATTATGTGATGCTGCCCATTTCTCAGCTAGGCCATCACCTTCAAGCATTCGGACCACCTCGGACATTTTGGGGCGGTGGGCTGGAAGGTACTGAGTGCATAGCAATGCCACTTGAAGCATCTCCCCTACCTCAATTCTATCATAGTTGCTACCCAACTCTCTGTCTACCAACACTTCCACTTTCTTTTCCTGGTGAATTTTCTTTACCTGTTGGCAACATTTTCAAGTTCTGTTAGTTTTTTCTGCATACAATTAATATGGTTTGTTCTAATTTAGCATACATTATATTACAATCAATTGAGCCAATGGTTTCCTACTGTAACAAACATGGACAACTAAGAATTCTATTGAGTTAATTTCATCCGTTGTATAAATTCAAACTAAGATGTATTACTGGCAGAGAATACTTACCCACTCAAGCATGGCTCCTTTCTGGTTGATTGTCTTGCCAAACTCGAGAGCTCTCATTCCAGTAATGAGCTCCAACAAGAGAATGCCAAATCCAAACACATCAGTTTTCTCAGATGATTGACCAGTGGAAAGGTACTCAGGTGCTATGTGACCAACAGTGCCACGGACAGCAGTCGTCACATGAGAGTCAGCATGGTCAAGAAGCTTTGCAAGGCCAAAGTCACCAACAACAGCCTCGCAGAAGTCATCCAGAAGTACATTAGCAGCCTTCACATCTCTGTGGATTATCTTCGGATCACATTGCTCATGCAGATATAGCAGACCCCTTGCCGCTCCAATCGCTATCCTCTTCCGAGTGTTCCAATCTAGTGCCGGTTTTGCTGTCAGAACCAATGCATGAGCTTATTAATGCTAAGCACAAAATTTTAAAAAAGTGCAAATGTCTTAATATTAGATTGTGAGTTTTGGCACAAGCAATATAACTATTCTGAGTGGTTGTCAACACTAAAAGGACTTATTTGTGCAATGAAAGCTCAGATATGATGTTTTTCAATCAGAAATGGATATCACAATAATTTAACATTGTCAAATGGAACAGGTATAACCAAAGAAAAAGATTTTTGGATCAAATAGGAAAAGATGATATGAATTGTGTGATTGCAAAACTGTTAATTACTAGTGTTTTTTTCAAAATAAAGTTCAATTAAGGAACCAGCCAAATTCCTTGAAAAAGATAAAAGGTCCAATTTCAGCATATACCAAACCAATTTCACCAAAAGCCCTGGAATTGGAAAATTTTTGGATCAAAGTCAAAGAGTAAAGTGGAAAAGAAAACACCAAGAAACCAAGATCCTTTCCAATCATGGTCCCAACCTGCAGAGACTAAAAGCTAGAACAACTAATAGTGGTCCATGTCAAGATCAAATCTGAGTTGGATGAGTACCAATTAGGTGGTCAGTGAAACTGCAGTACTTGTAACAAAAATTGGAAATTAATTCAAAATCCGAGTGCCAAAATGTTGAGTAAGGAAATCAAGCACAAACCTCTAAGCCTGGAAGCCACACTGCCATTAGACATGTAAGGATACACCAACAGTCTCTCATTAGGTGTGGCACAATAGCCAATTAACCGAAGCAAGTTCCGGTGAACTGCCAAACTGATCATTTCTAATTCAGTTCTAAACTGTGATTCCCCAAATGTTCCAGCTAAATCCTTTAGCCTTTTCACTGCTAACATTGTCCCATCCCCTAGCTTTCCCTTGTATACATTGCCAAATCCTCCAGCACCAAGTATGTTCTTGGAGCTGAAGTTGTCCGTGGCATGTTGGAGTTCTCTGAAAGTGAAGTTTCTTAGATTACCTAGGCTTATTAGTCCCTCTTCTTGTCTGTCTGCAGGAAAATTAGAAATCCATTTGAGATTTTTACCAGTTAATTTTGTTTTCCATTCATATTAATGTAATGCAGTTGCAGTGTTACTAACCACTGATGTTAAGAATTGTTAAGTTCTTCTGTCTCTTTCTGTACCAAAGGAGTCCAAATGCAATCAGTATGAGAGAGGCGACACTGAGGCTAACCCCAAGAGCAATTGCTAATTTCTTGGAATTGTGTCTCCCTGAGGGAAAAATAAAAGTAACAGGAAAAATTAAAGAGGTTTAAATTGATAGAAGAAGGGAGTTATGTTAAGAAAGTTACCAGGTGATGAATTTAGAGAGAAGGAAAAAGGAGCGGTGTTGGCTGAGCCAGAGCAAACATCAGTGGAACTGCTACCACAAATCAATGGGTTCCCCACAACACTAAATTCATGATTCAAAAACAATAAAGCCAAAAGAAAAATCAGGATACATAAAAACAATGAACAGAGAAGGTAGATTGAGTTTTGGGTAAGAAAATCATACTTGAAAGTTCTGGCTGGAAACTTGGGAACTGGTCCACTGAGATTGTTGTAAGACAAATCCCTGAGTAAATACAGTAACAAACAAAAGAATCCATTAAGTAAAATTCTTGATGACCAACGTTTCCAAATTAGAAAATTTCAACTTATTGCAGCTTGTTTCGATTTTCAAGACAATGAAACAAACAAAACCCAAAGATAGAGAAAAACCATACTCACAAGAAAGCAAGCTGAGGGATTTTGGCTAAAGAGACAGGAAAAGATCCACTCAAACTATTATTGTTCAGCCTTCTACTCCCGTTACATGACCAAACAAGCATAGAATACATAACATTTCATAAACAAAAATATAACGTTAAAATCCATTTCGGTGCTTAATATGAATATTAAAGTATGCCTAATAAGAGAAGATTATACTGAAATTGCATAGTTACTTACAGATATTGGAGACTATTTAGTTGACCAAGAGAGCCTGGGATTACACCTGAGAGTCTGTTGTTAGAGAGGTCCAACGTTTGAAGTTTTGGAAGAGTGCCAAGCTCGGGTGGGATTTCTCCAGAAATGTTGTTGTTCTGCAATAAACTTCAGATTCCCAGCAAGAAAATGGAAAAACATAAAGCAGTAAGTATCAAGAAACATACAAGTTTACCCTGTCTACTTTACCTTCTTCAAAACATTCATACCAAAAAATGGTGCCAAAAAAACAGAAGTACAAAAGTAAAATGTGACGAGTTTTCTTACACTTGACGAAGATTGGTAAGATTTCCTATTGATCCAGACAATGTTCCAGAGAGAGACTGGCTTGGAGCTCCCCTGCAAAAACCCAGAAATGACTCTGGTTTATTTCAGTTTCCGCAAAAGCTTAAAGCTTTAACATTCAAAACAACCAGAAAAAGGAAAAAAAAAAAACTTACAGGCCTATAACAAGATTTTCAGATGAACAAGTGATCATAGCCCAACTACAAGGATCCACGGAATCTTCATCCCAATTGTTTAAAACACCATGTGGATCAAACAATGCTCTCTTTATACTCACCAAAGCTTCCACTGTAATTAAAAAGCCAACCCCATATAATAAATATTACTATCTTCAAATAAGAAATAAAAGAAGAAAGACATCTTACCTTCATGGTTTCTAGGCTCATAAGATTGCGCAACAAGAGAGAAACAGGAAACAAAGTAGAAGAAGGGAAGAAAGAGTTTGGACATGGCCATGGTTTATAGAAAGCTATAGTAAAGCTTAGCTCAACACTGTACTATACTATAGCTGGTGTTTTCTGATCATGAACAAAAACTAAATTGTTTTCACAAACAGAACATGAAATTGAACTGCAAGCTTTTACTCCTGTTTTTTATCTCTGGGTTGCTGTTTTGGACGTTGGTTTTTCTCTTTCTCGGGGTTTTCCACACACTCTTTCTCTTTCTTTCCCCCTTTCTTTCCTTTCTTTCTTTCTTTCTTTTTCAGTCAGCTGTCTGCTCCACTCTCCACACCACCTTTTGCCAAACCAAATACTTTGAAGAATAATTTTATCGTCAGAATCAAATCGCCCACCTCCATTACATGTCAAGTGGGATTTATATGAATGTCGAACGTCATATAAGAACAATGGATATTAACATACAGACGTCCGGGTCTTCGCAAAATAATAAACAAAACCACAATTTGGTCAACGAGATTAACAGAACCGATTTCTAACAAAATAACAGCCAGTACTACCAGGGACCTATTTGAAACAAACGATTGAAACATATCATTATTTGTTAATAATATAATTTAATATAAATAAAACATAAAATATTATGATTGTTACATGTTACCTTATGACTCTGGCATTTTGTATTAAAAATAATTCTAGCCCTGATGCTATCTGAAATCATATTTACAATATAAATATATATAATAAATACCCATTTTCTAATATTAATTAAATATATATTTTTTAAAATAAAAATATTATTCTATATTTTAATTAAAAAGAAATAGAGAGAGATCAGGGTGGAGGTGATACGGATTGCCAGCTTAGAGTGCAGAGAGAGACTGAGGGAGGTGTGAAAATATTGTAGTTGGAGAATAACGTATAGGTCCTAAGTTTTTATAAAATTATAAATAAGAATATATTTTAATTATTTATAACAGACAAATCTTTAATGTTGGTTGTTATTTGCTGTAGGGGAAGTACTTATCCATTGCAACCAAATAGAATGATTTTATTTGTTATTTTAGCTAAATTAAGAGACCTATTCATTAACAAATGGGTCTCCACAGTGGCATGTTAACTGGCAGACAGGATTGGAGGAAAATAAACAGAAGCAGTGTATGAAGTTGTGGTACAAAATAAGAGAATCAAGCAACCCCCACTTCATTTCTTGTTGTGAGAGACCTCCCCTATGTTTGCTTTTTCAGTATTGATAGCTTCCTGGCATAGGCCACTAATCATTACTGCCCATTTCTTCAAATTTTAAATAGTTATTTTGTTTATTTATTTTAAATTTTTATTATTTTTTAAATTAAAAAATATATATCTATAAAGTGTTTGAATAAAAATATATATTTAATTTTAAAAAAATATTAAAATAATATACATGAAGTGAG